>WXVQ01000026.1:62681-137220 GCA_013372465.1 Nitzschia sp. Nitz4 | reverse complement strand
TCGTCTGATGGGCAACCTTCAAAAAGTGCTCTGCTAATGTCTTGTGATTGGTCCGCAGCTACTCCATTCCAATGTACAAGAGAAACTTGCCAGTGCTTAATCTGATTCATCACAAGCTGCAAAGGAAATTCCAAAGGCAATCCAACATTCGACAACATCACTGTTCAACCATGTAGCTCGGCAGAAATGTCGTTGCGCCACATGATAGCGACCACAAGCAAAATTGTAACTTCCTACAGCATACCAAGCACGTGCGGACTTGGTGCGGCATCAACCCACTCATGAGCCAAGCGGAACAAAGTACGCTTACGTCCCAAAGCTACCAACGTGGAAACATGGACATATCTAGCCATGGTACATAGTGGATCCACACGTGCCAACTCTTGGCAATACTTGAATGCCAATGGGAGCCATGGCGAGCACTTCCGATGACTGAGACAATTTGTATGTATCCATGAGAGAATCCAGAGCACCTTCGACTTGCAGTGGTTTCTGTTGGTTTTCCTTGGAGGGTGCGGCATTAGCTGTCATTCCCGATTTTGTTGGCATCAGCCTCATCACTGGGAGCCTTTGCCGTGATCGGAGTCAACAATTGGATACTAGAAGCATCTTGCCAGAAAGGGTCTTCCAAAGTTGACTTGTTGGTAGTGCTCGAAGGAAACTGAAAATGTGAAGCCTCTGCTCCCTTTTGAGGAACATCCACATCTTGCCGAGCCGGGTCCTGGCTCGTCGAATCGGCTGTCATGGCTTTTGTATGGGTAGTAGGGGCCACGACATGTACACGAGCCAGATAAATTGCCCTTAACCATTCCATGCCGGATGGCATTTGAAGCTCCTGGTGTCCACCGCTGTTTGATGAGGTGCAAGGACAGACTTGTCCAATAGTCCTTCCAATGCTTCTACACACAACCCATCCAACTCGATAGCCCGCTTGAAGTAAATGGAGGCTTGCAAAGGATGACAGGTTTCCGCGTAGACTTTGCCTCTCCAATAACAAATCCTCGCAAGAGGATGCATATGGGTTTGCTTGGCAACATCCTCTAGGGGTGTAGTAAGGTCGTGCCAAGCACTGTCATCATCATCATCATCATCATCATCATCTAGTAGATTTTGGTTGGGAGGTGCCAATCGTTGAATGGAACTGTACAAATGCGCATCTTCTAGCAGGGTCAGAGCAGACTGCCATTCTTCCAAAGCCATCAATGCCTGCGTTGCAGTAAGAGTAGCTTCAAGACGCAAGTGCAAGGGCGGCATGCTGGAACCACTATTTGGTGGTGGGACAGCAGCCGCCATGGGCGTGACAGAGTTCCATCCCGGATTGCTGGTGTTGCGGTTGGATGCACCCTGTGCAGAAAACAGACCAGCTTGTTCTAGCAAACGAACCGCACGCTTGGGCTCTGCATTAAGCAGTAGCGTTTTGGTATATAGGACTGCATCCGCAGTGGCCATGGGATTTTGTATGGACTTGGAATAGACAATGCTAGCATAAAAGACGGCCATGGCTGGACTGTTGGCAGTGATGATAGAGGAATCTTGCGCCTGTCCCAAACAGGCGTTGGCCAATCTTCGAAGCTGTGAGAGATTGACCCCATCCACAACTTCATCGGATCCATCGGGCAAGAGTAGCGTAGTGTGATTTTGCTGGGTCTGGTCGGGGGGCATTGGAGACCCAAAGAAACGCTGAGTTTTGACCGTGGCAGGAAGTTGAGGCTGAACCGTAGAGGTTGGTTACATTGGTTGGGAAGAAGCCGGTGTTTGGTGCTGGTACAAAGAAGATTGCGCTGTCGGAGGTGCAGCAGGGGTATGGGCAGTGGTGTTGGCAGTTTTACTAGCAGGGGGTCTGGGAGAGACGCGCCTGGACTAGAGAGCGACCAAGACGGTAGTTGCTGTTGGTGCTTCCAGTGCTATGACGAGGACTTCTATGCAGCTGCAGCCAAAACCGAAGAATCCAATGCCATGGAGGACAGGTTGGCATTGTTTCCTCTTGCTTGTCCGCCTGGTTGTTGTTGATGCCTGCGTTGGCTTCGCACTTGGTAAGGTGACCGACCTGTTGGCATGTCTCCATTTGAGATTGCACTGCAAGCACCTAGTTCAGCACTCCAGAAAGTACAACGCATGACAACTACAGTGGAGTGGTGGCTGGTGTGAGTGTTTGTTGTTGTGGTGCTTGTCCACCTTTTCTTGCGACGAAAACATGAACTGTGCCGGACGAATCCTTCGACTCTAGAGTCGTATGGACGTCACATGGACGTCACAATTCGGCAGGCTGTCACTGGAATAGGGTTCTCAACCTCGGCATGGGCGAAAAGATCACAACATAGAAGAAAACGAAGCGCCGCTCAAACGCCATCGCCATGACCAACCACCACGAAGACCACGTGCTAGAAAGCCTTCGACAGCAAGGAAGCAAAAAGACTCGGTCTCTTTTGGGAGATTGGGAAAAACGTGCCTCTCAATCCGGTGGAACTCCTGACATTGCTCGACTCGCTTTGTCGCCACGATGCGTCTCCAAGAATCTAGTCGTTCGTCCCATGCCATCCAAAGATGTGCCTCCACCCTTGCCTGCTTCCACAACGTCTAATGTTGACCGTAAGAGTACTCGTCAAACCATGGAAGACTTGTCCGTCTTTGCAAGTCCGAGAGTGATTCGAAAGAAATTCACCATCCCCAAGAAGATTCCCAGTCTACCACCAGTCGATGACACCCCTGATGTGCAACATACTGTGCAACCTACTGCACCGACAACGCCACTACCAGCGCCAACAAGCACTACCACAACTACTTCATCCGATCCCCCTGCCGTGACTGAAACGAACCCTATTGCGAGTATTCGCGATAGAATTAAGGCATTCGAGCGCAATGGTGGCAGTGACAATGGCGGAGCCGCTCCATGGATGGCACCCAATGTGCGAGGAAGGCGGGGTCCTTCACACAACGTCCAAGTGGCTCCACCTCCAGAGGAGTCTGTTGTTCCTTCCTTACCTCCTTTCGAACCCCCTATCAAGACGGAAGCATCCATCGAGGAAATGGAACCCTCCGAGAAGGAATCTGCTGTCGAAGCTCCACCAGAACCAACCACAGCCATCGAAGAATCGGCATCCCAAGAAGGCTCAGTATCAACTACAACAAAGGAAGATGATATTCAAAAGGACCGCGTTGCAGTGGTCACCAAGGAAATGGAAGAAATGATTCGACGAGCCGAAGATGAAGAGATTGAAGATGACATGGACGAAACTGTCAAGGACTGTCTCCTCCAAGCAGCGAAACAATCACCGGCCTATTCCAAAAGGTGGTACGATGCTGTGAATGACAGTTGGATTCATTGTCCCTCCTTGGCCACGATTGTCATGGATTTTAGTCTCATTGAGTTGGCGGAGGAGTTGTACGAGGACGAATTGCCCATGTTGTATACGGTTTCTTTGCGGGCTGTTGCAGCCTCCCTAATGGAACAGGAGACAGAGTTGCCCGAGTATGTGTATCGATTGGCCTTTTGAGGAAACGTACAGTTTTGGAAGAGTGCATTGGTGTGTGTATATTTTACTTTTAGAAAAAGGTTGCATAACTTGTCAGCGCCGCTGCAGCGTCTATCGATTAGTCATCGATTTGCTGGCTCTCGGACGAATCGTCGTCTTCATCCCCGATGTACATCGAAAACAAGTAGCGGTGCTCTTCATCCGTAAAATCGGCCCATTGATCATTCGCGGGATGAAACGGGTTTTGGGAGGGTTGCGAGGGGATGGAGATATCTTCGTCATCGCTCGAGACCGAGTTGTTGTCGGTATACACAGACGTTTCTTCACTCTCACTACTGCTTTCTTCGTCGTTATCATCCACTACTCGAAAGGGCGGGGGGCGTTGTGGAACTTCCACTGAATTGAAACTGTCCGTGGAGGAATACTCATCCCGCGGGTGAACGGAACCACCGTCTGGGTGGTATACTCGAATATCCGGGGAGGAATTCTCATCCCGCGAGTGTATGGAAACACCGTCTGGGTGCTGGTATAATCGAATTACCGGGGAGGAATTCTCATCCCGCGAGTGTACGGAACTACCGTCGGGGTGGTATACTCGAATTTCCGTGGAGGAATACTCATCCCGCGAGTGTACGGAAACACCGTCTGGGTGGTATACTCGAGTTTCCCTGTGTCTCGCATCCCTTGGATGTCCATCCAGAACATCTTCGCGTACAAGATGCCCCGCATAGGCGACCAGCCGTCCATGCAACTGCTCTCTGGTCCTCCTTGTCTCCGACATTTCGGTAACCATTCGGCTGAAGGATGATTCGTCGCTGCTGAGGCTTAGTTCCTGAGGGGTGATTTCTCGAGGAATGCCGTGCTGTTCACGATGAACAAACTCGGCTGCAGGATGACGGGTCCTCACATCCCAACTAGAGTCTCCATCACTACCGGTAGCACGTCGCCTTCGAAGAATAGGCTGTGGTTGTGCTTTTCTCACTGTCAAGGGAGGGAAGTCTCCTCGGCACTGGGGACATGAATCATGATTTTCCAACCATTGAGCAATACAGTTCAAATGCGCAGGTTGACCACAACAGAGGGTGGCAACATTTGGCTTTTCATCCAGGCAAATGAGACACATGCCTTCGGTGACTTGACGTTCATGTTGGAGTCTGGCTGCCCTTGCTTGCGCTGCGTCATCGTCCATACGTTCTTTTTCTGAAACCAGAACACTCAGCTTATCCACCGAAGCAACCAAGCGATCAATAAGTAGACCAACCATGGGTGACACAATACGAGGGAAATCCATCAGCTTGCTCCAATCCCGCTTGCCTAGCGCATCTCGTACTTTGGTCTTGACATACATGTAGTCGAACTTCTCATGGGATGTCTCAAAGAACTGAACCAACAAGGGGAACCCACATCGACGTAACGACCATGTCAAACCATGCTGTGACATGGAACTTCCTAGTGTCGTTGTTGGACACGATTTGAAGTGCTCAAAGATGAAATAAATGGTCGAGCAATACACCAACGACTCCAAGACGGACCCGTCAGGAACAAACGTGGCCTCCATTGCAGTCAAGGCTCGGACTACCGCCGACCGTTCCTGCTCCGGGAAGTGTCGCGTATTCTGGAGTGTCTTGCATGAGTGCAAGTGTACCGAAGTTAATGTAATATACCAACGGGTCCACATGTCCGCATCAAAGGGCCCAGCAGCATCTGCATCCGCCAAAATCTCCCAAAGCAACTGTTTCTCTTTGGCAAGATGTTCTCCATTGTCTTTTTCCGCAGATGCAGCTGCTGGTGTTAATACTGCCGCCAAAGATTCAACTTGTAAATCTTGATATTCATGAAGAGCCTTGAAATACACCTGGATCGAAGATGCAACTAGAGGGTCCTTCTCCAACGTTCGCAAGGCACGAATGCGTTGCAAGAAATCATCCAAGACTTTGAGCTTGATGCGTTGGGTACGAGACAACTCAATAAACAACGATTTGCCACGCGAGGAACCTGAATGTTCTCGTATTAAGGAGACCCGCTCCCCCCGCCCCGGAAGTTCCTGTTGGGTGGTGGCAATGCCTGCTGCTGACCCTTCTGTTTTGGACGTCGATACGTTGAAGGAATATGCTTTCTTCGATTTGGATTTCTTGGGTTTGAGGCGACGCGGTGGTAAAGGAACGCTCTCCATGGTTGGTCAATGCAAGCTAACTAGAACAAGAAACAACAACGTATCGTCGTCGCTGGACTCCAGACAAAACCCACAACAACAACCCCCGAGGTGTGTCGTGTACAATTACTATGGGAGAAAACGGAGTGTGCGTCGTCGCAGTGCCTAAAACACATGAAAAAATCAGTCCCGTGACACTTCTATCGTGGCACCAGGTCCTTCTTTCTCCGACTCGTTCGAGTATACAAGCTAAAGGGAAAATTTGTTTAGTACAGGAATAAAATGATAGAGAACTTATCCATAGGGGCTGTGACGAGGACAATGAAACTGACCCCCCAAAACGCAGCATCGCCCGCAGCATGTATTCGTGCAGTCCACAGCGGCCAAGTTTCGACAATTAGAGTGAGTGCACTGTGGTTGCCTACGATTGGTGGTGGCTTGCTGCACGGGTGGTTGGTACACAGTCGTTGTATCATCTTCATCGACCGTAGTTGTGGTATCGTCTTCCGTTTCATCTTCTTCAGTGTCATCTTCTATTTCCTCCACCACTGTTGTTGTCCCATCCTCCGTCGTTGATTCCGTGTCCTCTACGGCAGCATCGTTGATGACTAAACCACGCTCACGGATTCCATCAATGATTCGTTGAAGCATTTGGGGCGCCGGGCCCCATTCAACTGTGCTATCCCCTTCGGTGCCATTGTCTATATCAATAATGCCACCGGGTTGATGTCGTTCTCCCTCTTCATTCGCAGCCGTGGTAGCCGCACGCAACACCCGAGCGCTGATCGGCGGCATCTCCGAACGGCAACACGGGCAACAGGTTTGGGCACTCAGCCATTCTGCGATACAGTTCATGTGTACAGCTTTTCCACAACACAAGGTTGCAATGTTAGGATTGTCGTCCAAACAGATAATACAGGATCCTTGTTGGGCCCGTTCACGGGCTTGCCGGGCTGCCTTGTCTTCCAAGGCTTCGGCGGCTCGCCCCGACTTTTCTTGCCAGACGCGGTTGAACTCGGTTACCGTGCGGCCAATCCGGTCCATGAGCACCTTGACAATGGGAGAAAAGATTCCCAAGGCACGAAAGAGACGAGGCAAAGCGTCATCCGGAACCGGCCCGTACGTTTTGGAAAAGGACAACAAATGTCGGGTTGTCACAATAGCAAGCACATACTCTTCCCGCTGAGCAGGTGTTGCAAACAGATTGAAGGTAAACGGAAAGTGTCGCAAGGCCCAATTGCCAGCAATCCGACTGACCCGCCCATTTCCATCCGCAAAGGGGTGGACGTCCACCACACCAAACATGACTACAGCAGCAAACAAAACTGCATGGTGCACATTGGAGAATCGATCCAGTCGATACTGCAAAACCGAAAGAGCCTTACAAAATGCTTCCAACTCAGTATCAATCTTATCCGGATGACAATAAACGGCGGCTCCCGTGCGGACCACCTTGGAACGAACCTGGCCGGCAAGAGGATTCAAATCTTGCAAGAGTGTTCCATGCCAGCGACAGAGTTTCTCTGGTTTGAGAGGCTGAGAAGACTCATCGTTAATGGCAAGCTGCAAGGCATTCTTGTGTTGGAGAGACAAAAGAGCGGCTCTAGTTGCATCTTCCTTGGCAGCATTCTTTGTGAGGCTGGTAGTCTGTCGATCCAGTTGGGATCCTGCAAAGTCTTTGAGAGCACTTGTGTAGTTTTGTAGTGTATGATCTGGAGAACAGTTAGGGGGTTGTGTGGATGTTTGCAAGGTAGTCATGGCCGTGTAGTGGGTCCAAAAGGACTGGACGGTAGATGGTGAATGCGTATCCATGGTGTCGTCATCCTTGTCGTCCATGTTGTTCGTGGTAGTGGCAGCGTTGGTAGTAGTAGCAGTACTTTCCCTTCCAGGAGGTATCGCCTTGCCCTTGGGTGGTGTCGGAGGAGGAGTGACTGCAGCAGTATCCAAAAGCTTCTGTACGGCTGGATGAGGCGAGCGCTTCCAATCCTCACTGGTGAAGGTAGGACCATGTTGACGCAGAAAGGAAGTAATCCATCCAGCCTTGATACGATGCACTGCTCCATGATGTGCTGTCCAAAGGGGATAGGGCTGCACATTCGAATCGATGGAGGGTGTGGGCGATGAAGACGACCCTCCTAGTCGTTTAAAGTCAGTCAAACAAAACAGGAGGGGAAGTCGAAAGTTTGGATTCATGCCGTCAGTGCAAACAAAACTTCGAATTCGAATCATACAAGAGCCGGAGGTAGATCTGGCTGCAGCCATCATACTACCACTGTTACTTCCAGAAATTGGGAGGATCAAGACACGCAAAGAATGAACCCCATCATCAATCGTGCCTGATTGCAGGTCCATGGATGGAGAGGACGTGGACGTCGTCCCCGAAGACGATGACGACGATGACGTCTCGTCCATGGACAACCGAACAACTAGTGACTCTGGAAGTGGATCACCACCATTCATGGACGGATTTGCCAGTGCATATTGCACCATTGCTTCAATGGCATTGGCCCTGGACTTTTTGTGAAGCCGTCGAGGCCGTGGACCTCGTCCTGGTTGCGTTCCAGGGTCTGGGCGCTTGCGTACCTCACGACGAGGACTTGACAGTTCCTTGTTCATGCTGACAGGCGTGTTGTTGGTGTAGTAGAAGGGGGCTGGTGGGATCACACCAACACGTCAGAGCTGTCCCCAACCAGGAGGCTGATGGTTTTTGTTGATGGATCCTTGTTTTGTATTTTGTCCTTGTTGTTGTCACACGTGTGCCACAGCTTGCGCGCAATTGCCATAGTCCAACGACGTCACGATTGCGCGCTCCGAACAAGTGGCGGCAATTTCTGTGGTGGGCGCGGCATTTTTCGCGGAACAACGAGACTAACTTAGTGTCCAGAAGTCTTTATTTGCAGGAGTTAATCCGCCATTAATGGAACTACATGAATCTGACATTCTACTTTGCTTTGGTCTTGTTTGGAAGGTTGCATCAAACAAAGGACCAATTGGTCACCCACATGAATATCTCGTTCCGATACTTTGCGATAGGCTTGACATACTTTGTCTATGGCTTCTTGGGCACTTTCTTGGACGTAGGGTCGGGCAAGGGGTAGCGTGTCCATGCGGACTGGGTTGTTGTTGTTAGAAGTAGCAGAAGTAGTAGGGATGATAGAATCTCGGTGACAGGTAAACCAACGATCCAAAATGGGTTGCAAACATTCTTTCCCTGTTCCTGTTGCAGCCACAGCTACGGATTCCATGGATCCAATGGCATCATAGACATAGACTTGGCCTCTCCGTTCCTTTTCTGGGGCACAGGATGTATCACCCGCCGGCTCCAATCCAGCCACCACACAAAAGGTATAATACGGAAATTTTCGTCGCGTATACAATTGTTGACTCAATCCCATGGCAACGGTAGATACGTGGAGAGGAACATTCCCGAGGCGTTGTGCCAAGCGTAATTGGTGCTGGAGATCTTGTTGGAGTGCTTGACAATCGGTGGCGCATCCTACCGATCCGACCCATACTGGAGGAACACGGCCCAGGTGCGTCGTGGTGCGAGTGCTCCAAGGGAGGCGTTGGGGTATGGACGATGATGACGACACGGTCCATCCTGTAGTATTATACTCTCTTGCTCGCAATTCTTTATCGAGTGGCTGCAGAATGGTTTCTTGAATATTGTCATCGACCGACCACAAGCGATGGAGAATATGATTGCGAGAATGGATTTTGTAGCCCGGACCTGATAGTCTCGTGTCGGTGGCAATCAAACAGTAGTTGGATCCTGCCACAGCACAGACAAGACCTCCATTGGCTTCGTAGGGGTCAAATTTGTTGCATTGTACAAGAATTGTAAGGAAACAGAGTTGTACCAACCACAGGACAATGACTTGGACCCTTAGCATGGTGGTGGTTGTGTCTCCACGCTGGCTTGGTGTTGTCGGTAAAATTGAGAGCGTGACTCGTCCGACTCTGTTGGCAATGAGCCAAGAGATACTACCACCACCAGTAGTACGAGTTTGTGTCCTCCTACTCCTCGTACTGTACTGCAACCACATTACGACAATTCATACCAGTCTACATACAATACGAACAGGTTGATGCATAATAATTGACTATTGCTACTAGTATTACATAAGCTTCTCACTCCTCCTCAGTGACACAACTAACAAATGTGGATTTGGGCAATTGGAAATTGCTAACTATTTGATTAGGTCACTTCGCCGGGAGGAACAGAATTGGTCCGTTGTGTAATAGCCCCTCCTCAGGATTTCGCGTTTGTTTGCGGTCGTACGACGAGGAGCTTCACTACTCACTACTACCGGTAGTACTCCTCTCCCCGTTCATCATCATCATCAAGAAGATTCCAAAAGGGCAGCAGCAAAAGCCGGGACGACGAAAGTACTGTAAGAGCAAGTCTCACAAGCAATTGGTGCAAACAGGAAGGTTTACTGTGGTACTGTACGAGTTCTAGATAGGCTGACTATGTTGTTGTTGGCCCTACAATATCTTCTGGCCCTGTTCTGGATCACAACGACCACCTTGGCCGTGACTACTTCTTTGGATTGTGACAACGAGGTGACACGTTCTGTATCATCCATTTGCTTTCACTTTGAAGGCCAGAATGCAGATTCATATTTTGGTTGGTACATCGATCGGGATATTGAGACAGAGTATTCAGGTATGGTCTACTTGACAAGTGCCGATCCTGACTTTCCCCAAGATGGCGCAGCCGTCCATTGGGCGGTGGATGGAGATTGGGTCAAGATTGCAGTGGCGGTCCGTGCCACGGGTTGGGTAGGGTTTGGAATTAGTGAGGGCGGTGGAATGTTGGGAACAGACATGGTTTTGTTCGAAGCAGCCAACCCCGACGTTCTCGTGGATGCCTACACGACCGATGAACATGTTGTCCACGTCGATGATTGTGACGGAGATTGGGAATTGTTGTATTCGCAAGTGGTCGAAGAGGAAGATTTCATGATTGTAGAGTTCCAACGAATACTAAACACCAGTGATGTCCAAGATCGAGCTCTGATGAACGATGCTTCGTATTTGGTCCCTCCCCATCGTGTGGTGGCAGCTTGGGGGAACGAGGATTCCATGGGATTTCATGGTGTAAATGTAGCACGAGGAGCTATTCGTTTCTTTGGAACAGGTGATGAACAAGAAACTTTTGATAAACTCATGGATGAACATGCTGAAGGTTCCTTTGTCGTTACGTCTCTCAACCATGAAATTGCGGCACAAGATACAGAGTATGCCCACACATGTTTCACTCGGGACGACCTCATTGCCCAAGGGGTTCCCAATACTACCGATTACATTTACATGATCGGTTTTGAACCCATCATTCAAGAAGGAAACGAACCATATCTCCATCATTATGGTGTATACGCATACACAGAAGACTATTGTAACTACGATGGAATTCCCGAGCCCGGGTATGCTTGGGCCCCTGGAGAAGGTCCTTTGTCGTTGCCCCTGAATGTTGGTTCGCCCCTTTTCGGGGATAATGGATACCATGCCTTGGACATTGAAATCCATTACAACAATCCCATGTTGAAGACTGGAGTGATCGATAGCAGTGGTGTTCGGGTTTACTGGACGTCGCAACCCAGAGAAGAACAGCTGGGAGTCCTCGTACTAGGAGACCCCAAGGTGGTTTTGCGGGGAGAGCCTGTGGGAGATGGAATTACGAAACATACCTTTGATTGCCCAGAAACTTGTTCGTCGGCTTCCGGAACGGAGCCAAGGACTGTACTCAGAGAATTCCTTCACATGCATGAAACCGGGCTTCGGATGGTCAATGAGCAGATTCGTGAGGGAGAAGTCATCCGGATGGGAGCTGTCGATTACTTTGATTTCTATCAGAATGGAAACACTGTGGTCCAACAAGAACCATTTGTTGTTGAGGCTGGCGACACGTTCCGGACCACTTGTTACTATCAGGGAGATGGGCAAAACTTTGGATTGGCTAGTTCGGAGGAAATGTGCATGTCATTCCTGTACTATTATCCTCGTCAGTTGATTACCATTCCATTTTTCGACCTTGAGTTTGGGTGGGCTTGTGGCTACAATCTTGGCTACCCACCTTGTGATGCTACACATGAGGCAAGTGAAGTATCAGATACTGATGAGATAGAGAGGATGTTTGGTGTTGATCAGGATGAATGCCGACTGGAGAAAGACAACATGAATCCGTCAACACTGTCACCAAACTCTTCTGCACCTCCAACCACATCTGAGGAGAGAGATGAGGATACTTCAGGAGGATTTTCACCGCTCAGATCGGCTGTTCGAGTGTACTTGCTTTCGATGATATTCCTATTCATGGGGAAGCTTTCCTAGTACTGTATGAGTTTATACCTCTACCTAGTAGGCTAGCTAGCTAGTCTAAGCCACAAAAGTTCCTCCGTCGCTGTTTGTCGGACCCAGTCAGAAATCTCTACTTGGTTCCCGTTCCAAAACATTACTTTATACTGCTACGTGCGATAAGTTGTGTCTGTGATAGATTGTCCATCTATCTGATACAACATTATATCAGTAACCGAGTGCACTACCTGACACTTGGAAACTTGACAGTGGTGTTGGCAGAGTGGCTGTCAACACGAGCCGTTGGCTTCATCTCCGCGTCCAAACCATTACTCCGACCACGAGGAGTTGGCACCAAGTCTTATGCATAGAAGGGAGGAGTCAGATTGGGTCCTAGTAGGGTGGCGAGCACGGAGAACCGTCATCATGGTCAAACTGTGTAACTAGCAAAAGAAGGTGTCAGGAAGGGGACGTTTCCAAATCTCTGTGGCTAGTCTATTGAGCTTTGATCACTTGTGCTCAACAACTCACTCCCGTCAGCTGGCACTCTCCGTACTAATTCTACAAGAAGCTACGACTGTTTGGTGAGTCGTGAATGGCAAGGGACAGGAGCTCTCGACCTGGGATGATAGTTCTAGCTTGCCTCACAAATTCGAAAGGAAACAGCTAGCACCACATAAAAAGGTTTCTCCCCAATCAACTAATCCACAACCTTCAAAATGGTATCTGCCAAGCATCGGAAAGGGCTATACATTGCCGTCCCTGTGTATTTCGCCATCCTTTCCGGTGCAGCCTACTGGGCCCACCTTCGCTTGGAGCGGATGAAGCAGGATGCTGTGTCTGACAAGCTCTCTGCCCACTACTTGGGTGGTAGAGATTTTGGACCGATTGTCACAGCAGGTACCTTGTTCGCCAGTTTGTTCTCTGGATACACCGTTATTGGTGTACCCAACGAAGCATACAAGTCAACCGGATGGTGCGCCATTGACTGGATTCCTAGTTTGATGGGAGTTGCTGGGGTGTATTTTGGAACTGGCATGCGCTTGTTGAAGAATTCCCAACTTCGTGATCATCAATCTCCTTGCGATTTCATCACTGATCGTTACCAATCTCAAGTTCTCCGTTACATGATCGTTTTCCTTCAAGTTGTTCCCACCACGATCTACTTGTCCGCTCAGGTGATTGCCATCAAGGGTACCTTCAACTCGATTTTCGAGTTGGATCCTGATACCATTTACCCCACTATCTGCATCATGGCCTTGATTTTGGTGTTCGAATGGGCTGGAGGTCTGAACTCGGTTGCCTATTGTGACACCATCCAGGCCATCACAATGATATTTTCATTCATTTTGATTCCTTCCGTCATTTGCTCCAACTTTGGAGGCTGGTCGTCGCTCGATCCTACGACCTACCCCAAGCCCCAGTACTACCAGACTCCCGACGCATCTGAACAATGGTCTATCTGGCAATTCTCGTTGATCAACATTTCATTCTTTACCCTTCCCCACCTGATGCAGCGCACTTATTCCGCCTCTGGACCTGCTTCCTTGAAGGCTGGGTATGCCATCATGGCGATTGGTCCCTGGTTCACCACCTTTGTCGGTGTTTACATGGGAACGATGGGAGTTCAAATCCTCTTTGACAAGACCGGTGAGCTCCAAAACCCCTCCAATCCTTTCTCTACCATTATTGAGGCATTAATGGACGAAGGAGGTCTTGCCAAGGTTGGAGGTGTGATTGCTGTGACTGCTTCTCTGGCTGCTATCATGAGCACCGCCGACTCCTTGATCATTGCCATTTCGCAATTGATTACTGTCGAGATTGTGTACCCTCTCCGCCCCAATACTACACCCAGTGAGATTTCGGTTATTGGAAAGATTGTCTCCCTAAGCGCTTGCACCTTTGCTGTCCTGATTGGAAACTTCTGGGACGAGGGAGTCAGTGACTTGGGCAAGATTCAGTTTGCACTTTCTACTCAAGCTGTTCCTTCTTTCATCATTGGTCTGTTCAGCACCAACAAGAAGACCGACGTGCATCCATGGTGCCTGTTTGGTGGTACTCTTGCAAGTACTGTCTTCGTCATCGCAATCTACTTTGGCTACTTGAAACCCGTTAAGGATGCTGTGCAGTTAAATGCTGGAATTGGAGGAATCCTTATCCAGTTGGTTGTGCTCTATACCTTGGAGACACTTCGCCGCTTGATTGGTGGGCCGAAAACAACTGAGGACAGTCCTGTCCGAGTGATGAAGGGAGATCAAGAGGTTGAAGTCTGGTATGGCGGCCGCCCTGAATGGGACATTCCGCTTCTCCAACGTTTCGGAGACAAAGCCTTGACCCCCCATCAAGTTTGGGCCAATATGAAGGGTATCAATGAACCCATGGCAAACCCATGGATTTGCTTCATGATGTTCTTCGTCCTCTCCATGGCCACCCCATGGGTTCCTGACAAGGAGCCACCACTTGTCAATGGAGAGTTCTCGTATGCCCCCAAGGTCATCAATGGCCTCCCTTGGTGGTTCTTCAAGATGCTCATGATCAGTTTCGTTGCAACCGCTTTGATCTTGATTGGTGTCTTCAACTGCCCTGATGAGTTCCCCCAGGACACCAAGGAAGACGCTGCCGACGATGAATCAAAAAGTGATGGCGAGATTATCAAGGCTATCGAATCCAAAAGTGTTGAGAGTGGTACTGAACAAGAGGCTTGAACGTGTTTCTTCATCTAGCTTGGCAGTGACGAGCGAATGTCACAAAGCTATCAAAGGAAATTGTTGCCCCCGAGCTCGATGGCCTCTTGGCCACGGTACTCGGTCAAGTCGCGATGCTTCAGGAATCTTTAGTGGTATCACCGTTCTGCCCATTGGTAGATTTCTCCATATGAATGACTAGTCCATACAGATTGATAAGATTTTGCTCAAGCATCAAATAGGATCAATCGCAATTTCTAAAATTCCGATGCAGGCGAAGAAAGTGGTTTCGAAGATCGAAGATACAGGACTTGGGAGACATGAGCAATGGAAGTACGAGTCAGTCTTTCGTGCTCATAATGCCGCTATCCGCCGCCATCCGCCGCCTCTTGCATCGTTATTCTTGAGTACGGAACCTACAGTACATACGAGATACGAGGGTACTGTACAACTGGTACTCCTACCTGGTAGCAAGACGAAGGAGAATGAAGGCTTTGCATGATTTTCTCCCGCGCAAAGAAGCTGCAGGGCAAATAGAGTTCTCGCATTTCCCCGTATGAGGAGAATCCGCCGTCTTGGATGTACTATAATCGCCCGCGAACAGAACGGCGGATGTGAGTGTGACAGGAGACAGGAATGGATCAAGGTTGTCCTGGGCCTAAAAAGGGTGGGAGTGAGTCTGCTCACAAAACTTGAGCCCCAACAAATCAAGGAGTTTCAACAATATGAAATTGTTTCACTGCTGCTTCCTCACTATTGGGCTACTCACACCGCACTTGATGGCTGCTGTGGATTGTGGTTCTGATGTGTCTCGGGCCGAAGACACAGAAGTTGAGCCAGTTTGCCTCCATTTCGACGGAGAAGCCATCGACACCTACTTTGGATGGTATGACGATCGCAAGGTGGATACTCAGTACACTGGTATGGTGTATCTGATGGGCTCAGACCCAGACCATCCTGAAAATGGTGCAGCCGTCCACTGGGCCATCGAAGACGAATACGTCAAACTTGCCATTGCAGTTCGGGCTACTGGCTGGGTAGGATTTGGAATCGGAGAGGCAGGTGGTATGTTAGGTGCTGATATGGCTCTTTTCGAATCAAGCAATCCTGGTGTTCTTGTCGATGCATACACCACAGATGAGAAGTACCCTCAAGTTGATGATTGTGATGGGGATTGGGAGCTGTTGTATTCCCAGGTAGATGAAGATGAAGAATTCATGATTGTTGAGTTTCAAAGGCTTTTGAACACCAGCGATGCTCAGGACAGAGCCATCATCAATGACGCGTCCACCCTGGTGCCACCTCATCGTGTGGTCGCGGCATGGGGCAACAGCGCTTCCGTTGGATACCATGGCTTGAATGTTGCACGAGGTGCCATTCGATTCTTTGGAGTTGGTGACGAACAAGAAACATTTGACAAAGTAATGGGAGAAGATGCCGAAGGATCTTTTCTTGTTGCCTCGGAGAATCACGAAATCGCGGCTCGAGTGACCGAATATGCGTACACTTGTGTTGCCAGAGAGGACTTGATTGCTAATCGAGGCGTGACGAACACTACGGACCTCCTTAACATCATTGGGTTCGAACCAATCATTCAAGAAGGGAACGAAGCATACGTTCATCACTACATCCTCTCGGGTTACATGACCCCAACTTGTGAGACTGAGCGCTATCCCGAAACAGTGTACGTCTGGGCTCCAGGTGATGGCCCAGTTACTATTCCCACAAACCTTGGAACTCCTTTGTTTGGTGCAGACGGATTCCAGTCGTTTGAGCTGGAGGTTCATTACAACAACCCCACGAAAACGACTGGTGTTCATGACAACAGTGGAGTTCGTGTGTTCTGGACTTCAGAGACCCGAGAAGAACAAATCGGCATTCTAGCGGTTGGAGATCCAAATGTGGCTCTTGGCTTGCAACCAGTTGGTGACGGATTGAGCTATCACTTCTTTGAATGCCCTGGATCCTGCTCTTCTGCTGTAGGTCAAACTGTCACGGTCCTCAGGGAGTATTTGCATATGCACGAAACAGGCGTTCGCATCACCAACGAACAAACGCGTGACGGCGAAGTGATCCGAAGCGGCGTGATTGATTACTGGGAGTTTGACCAGAACGGAAATGCAGCTGTGCAACAGGAGCCCTTTGAGATTCAACCCGGTGATGGTTTCAACACAAGTTGCTTTTATGAAGGTACTGGCCGATACTTTGGTGCAGGAAGTTCGCAAGAGATGTGCATGGCATTTCTGTACTACTATCCCAGACAAATGCTTTACAATCCCAATTGGGGCAAAGAAATGACCTGGCTTTGTGGGTACAACCTAGATTACGAACCTTGCGTGACCACCTACGAGCATGGTGTTTTGGATAGTACCGATGATCTCCACCGTATTTTCGGCTACAACGATGAAGAATGCCCGGTAGAGGGCGAAACCCAAGAGACAGAAGATTCGGGATCCGAGTCAATGGCTCACCAGATTGGTTTCGTTTTCTTGGTGTTGCTTGCCATGATTATGTAGATCAGCAACGGTAGAGAAGACAATACATAAGATTCATCTGGTTAGTAGCTTGCTCCTCTCTATTGTCCACAGAAGATGTTGCTGCCAGGTGTGTGACGACTTGTAGGCACTACCGGTGACAGTATTCGACGGTCTGAACTGAATTGTCCTATACTTTTTCGGAAGGAAAGGAGACATCTGAACTTGAGGACACGTTGGACAATTGGTAGCGGTAAATTTCATCCATACTAGCCTTCAAGGAACGGTGTAGCACATGAGGGCTCTCTTCGAAAAGCACCATTGTCATTCCCCAAACAAGGGCAGCCAATAAGGGGTATGTCCGGGGATGCTGGAGCAAAGACTCGGGGTCATGGTGTGGCTTTCCGTGGATCCTTTCCCAACCCCGTTTGGCAAGACCCACCAAAACCCGACTCGCCAAATACAGCACAATTTGATGATTGACAGAAGAGTACCGACCCCAGACGAAATAACCGCCTAGCCAACCAGATAGGAATGCATGATAGTATCGATCAGGTTCCCCGGGAGGTGCAAGTGACGGGGGAAGGTGATGCGTCGGTCCATCCACTAGAAAACAAAAAGTGAGAAATCTAGAGCCAAAGAGAACGTTTTCCATGCCCAATTGAACATACCAATCATCGTCAGAAGCGTTCTCCCCAGAGTCTTTTTATCCGATGCATGGATGATAAGATACCTTGAGGCCCTTTTGAGGATGGCAAGGGAGGCCTTGGAAATGAAACGTTCATGTGAGAGACGTGATGCAGGCACTCATAATGCATTCCAAATCCAAACAATGCTTACTTTATAAATAGTGGCAAACATGGCCAGGTTAGTAGCATGTTCCAAGGCTAGTCGGACCACATAGCGGACTTTTTGAGGTGCCGTCAAATCAGACCGAAACAGAGCGGTCATCACCAGGGCATGGGGTACACGAATCTTGAAGCCATAGCGAGCCCCTCCTACCAAAGCTGCCAAAATTGCCTGAATGTCTTCTGTGAATGTGTGCTGAACCATTGTTTCGGTGTCTTGTTTGTACTCGTACAACAACGTCGCCTAACTTGTCAGGAAGTGACAAGCTGGCTATGCGAATTTGATGTGACAACAAGGATGTCGAAGTACGGGATCTTCGGGTGCTGACGTAAGCACAGGGCGACTCGATGGACTGCTCGTTCCGTTGTCTCAAAATCTGTGAAAGTCTGTGAACACAACAAATAGTTGACATTGCTGTCAAGAACGACCATTACTTTCTGTGATAGAAATCATTGTCTTTCCTCAACCATTCACAAACTGAACATGAAAGACGTGCTTGTCTACCAAATAGGGTTTGGAAACTCGTTTGAGAGTGAAGCTCTCAAAAGGACGAGGGTCGGAACAATCCTCGCAAGGTTCCGTTATGTCCTGGATTTCCAATTTCCCATTGCTTGGTTTGAAACCTCTGAACAAACTATTCTCAGTCCCAATTCTTGTTTGTGCAACAAGTATGGATCTCTTCATCACCATTGACCTCTTCATTGCCATTGAACGTTGCATGGAAGTTACACTGCCTTCAAGAAGTATCAGCCAAGAAGTCCAACCTCCTGAAAAGTTTTGTGTCATCAAATCCATCTCCTACAATCACATTGACCTCCATCTATGCTGGGATGACCTGAGTTGGAGATGAACCAGGAACAGCACTCTGTGACTTTATAATCTTCCCCCTACAATGGATGACTACTGATCCAGACACATGCCGCCCTGTATGGTTCCATCGAAACACTATGACAAAGTTAATGGGTCTCACTCAAGGAGGGTATGATGCAAAGAATGGCTTCAAAGCTGGGGGAGGCCTCCTGCTCTCAAATGTTGCAAGTCTCAAGTGCCAACTGTGCCAGGAACATCTCGGCAACTAGAGTGGAGATCATAGCTTTGCAAGGAGAGTCAGACCGTCCTTCTCCACCTATGTGCAATTCGTGCACTTACACCCTTGGGTGAGACACTCACATCTGATACTTGCACGATTGCTTGTTCTTGCGGTTGTTGTGTTGTTCTTGCCAGTAATGCGTCGGCAACATTTGGCCTTGGCAGAACTGCTAAACAGCGGGTGATTTCCATATAGTACTGAGGAGGTTCAACCTCTTCCTCTATGGGCTGCCAACTTTCAGAGTCGTCATCATCATGCTCCTGGTGTTGAGCTGAGGTGGTGATGGCATCACTTTGTTGGAATTCTGTCTGTGGACCTTTGTCTTACATTACAAAATCTCTTGGCATTTCTATACATAGTTCTACATTCCTTTTTGGGGATAAAATATCAGTGGTTGACAGTTCTATGGTACCACAATCGGTCCTACACAAGCGATATGTGGCGTCCTACCATCAAGTCCGGGAAGCAATTGCGGCTAAGCTAAGTTATATTCTCCCATCTCTCTGGACATGACAATCCTGCAGACATTCTCACCAAGTTTTGGGGCTTCCAACAGGTATGGAGCTCCCTACAACCATTGCTATTTTGGGCTGGTGACACTATGAATCAGTAAAGGGACAAAACTAATGCAGATGGTCTGACTCAGAAGAATGGGGAGTAGGAAGTAGATTGTGAGGATACTTCCTCGCCATCATAATGCTGACTCACCTGACTCTTTGGATGTCACACCAACTTTTGATTAGGTGACGGAGAGAAGGGAAGCCCTACGAGTTTCCTTCTTGGGAGTGGTAAGGACCACGAGCCATGAGTAGAATGTAACCACAGTTTTTAGACATTTTGGTGCTTTCGCACCTCTACTGTTGGCCTAAGGAGCTTTCCGTAGTGTAGTTTATGTTAATCTACTATCACCGGCGGCCTGGCGTTCATGTTTGAGACATCCAACATGCTAAGACTATCTCAATATGCACTGGAACACGAATGCCTTGACACTCAGTATGGCCAGTGCTGGAAGCAGTTTCCAAACCTATACGAGTGGAACAAAGAGGAGTAGTTTGAATAACACAGCATAGTTTGTAGGCAAATTACTTGAAATGTATTCACTGGGTGCACTACCTAGTGTTTTCCTTTTCCCACGCATCCACCAAGTCCTTGAACAAACCTCCGCGGTTCAAGAGGTTCGCGGGTGTATCAAACTCCGCACATTTTCCATCATTCATCACAAGGATGTGAGTGGAGTCCATGATCGTGTTCAACCTGTGAGCGACTGTCAAAGTCGTTGCATCCTTGAAGTCATTTCTTAGAACCTTCTGAATTCGTGCATCGGCTTCTGCATCAATGGCAGCGGTGGCCTCGTCGCAAATGACGACTCCAGCACCATCGAGCAATGCCCGTGCAATCACAAGTAGTTGACGTTGACCAACAGAAAAGTTCTGTCCGTCTTGTTGCACGGCATCGGAGAGGCTCTTCACGGGAGATGTCTGCTCGCTGGTCCACAAACCCACACGTTGCAAGGAGTCTTTTAGATCGTCTTCATTGTGTTCATCAAATGGATCAAGGTTTGTCTTTACAGAACCGGAGAAAAGTACAGGATCCTGGGGGATCACTGCAATGCTGGAACGAAGACGATAAAGACCAAGTTTTCTCGTGTTTACGCCACCAATTTCGATGCTTCCACCATCTAACTCGACAAGCCGCATCAGTGCAGCCATCAAGGTACTCTTTCCTGCTCCTGTACGACCGACAATTCCAACCTTGCTGCGTGGGGGAATGTCAAGATTCAGCCCCTTCAAAACAAGTGGAAGATCGGGGCGGTACCTAAGTTTTGTGCTCTGGAATTGAATGGCACCACCGTGAGGCCAATCTTGGTCCAAAGTCTTGTCAAAGTCAGTCTCATTTTCTGCTTCACTAGGCAAATTGCAGTCTGAAAACAAGGAAGTGAGAAACAACAGTAGATAGGGTATGGCACTCAAAATATTGGTTCTTACATTGACGGAGGCGCTCGACAGAAACCATGTTGGCCTCAAAATCAGACCCAACTCGGACAGCCCAATTCAACTGCTGTGTAACTGCAAGCGCATATGAGATAGACAGACCGGCGAGACCTGCAAATACTTGGTCTCCGTCAGGAAAGCTCCTTTTCTCGAAAACGGCAGCCAAGCAGGTTGTTGTGACAATCATGGTTCCCACAAACTCCAACCGGACCGCCAACCAAGAGAGACCAGCCTGGGTGAGAAAATATGCATGCTGCTGTTCGTCCACAAGTCTGCCCATTCGATCAAACAAGGGTGCCTGAGCTCCAAAAGCGCGGACGGTAGCAGGTCCATCCAGGGTCTCACCGAACAAAGCGTAGATTGGACTTCGCGTAACAGAATCAATTCGTTTCAACTCACGGTAGCACTGGCTAAAGTATGCTTGATGGTGTCCGTAAAAGTATAGAATTGGCAACAAAGTCAATCCAAACAAAGGTGTTATGCCGGTGATGATGACCAATGTGGACATGGTACCGAAGAGACAGGTGAGGTACATTCGGAATGTCTGAGGCAGAGTCTCGTCAATGGTGTAAATATCTGAGAAGAGGGTTAGCCAAACTGTCTCCAAGTGACAAGATGGTATACAAGCGGTGTTTCCTTACCTTTGCTAAAACGGTTCATGATTCTTCCAGCGGGAGTGGTGTCAAAGAAGCTCATGGGTGAGCGCATGATAGAATCGAGCAACTCCACAAAAAGCTGAAGTATTGGACATGAAGATGTGAGAATTTGCCAAAACAAAATATCCATACCTTGTGACCACATACCTTTCTGGAAGCAATGAAGGCAAGCACCACCACGACAGCCATTCGGAGGAACTCTGTAGCAATTGTAGCCAGATTAATCAGACCATAGATTCCAAGGAAATGCAATTGCGAACCAACATCATCACCCGCATTGTTCGACCAGTATGTCAACCACCAGTTTGAGAGAAAGCTCGTACCCTCTCCAAGGGTGAACACAAAGAGAATCAATGGGATTGCAGCCACACCACCAGCTGCCTTCGCCCATGTAATGTAAACCTCCTTTCCGACTCGACCAATCTCTCTCTCGGCCATCTCATCCGACATCAAGCCCTTTGGTTTTTCTACAGGATCCTTTTCTGCATTGTCTGCAGCTGCAGAATGGGCTTCCTTGTCTTCGCCATCAAGCAACTCTTCCAAAGGAGCAGTTTCCAAAGGAGCAGGTTCATGTGGTTTACTGGAAGCGGCTGCAGACTTCTCATCCTCTCCGTAGTCTCCAGATGACGTGTCCTTGAAAGCCTTTAGGAACTTTTGAAAGTGCGAGTCTTTCACAGCGATCAGATCCTTGTAGCTGCCAGTTTCAACCACATGTCCATGTTTCATTACAACAATTCTGTCTACCATGGGATGACTGAGGTATTGTAGAGCATTTGTGACCAAAATGACAGTGCGCTTGCGATCACTGTTCGTGTTCCCACGGCCCAACATGGTCTGAACAATGCAGTGCTCAAAGAGGTCTCGACCAACGTGGGCATCGACGGCTGAAAGACAATCGTCGAGTAACGAAACGTCGGCATCGTGGTACACAGCTCGGGCCATTGAGATTCGAGCCTAAAAATTAGGAAAAACCCTTGTCAGAATGCAAAAATAATTTCAAACACGTGGAAGCAACCAACCAACATAGGAATTACCTTTTGGCCACCACTCAAAGTGATACCTTTCTCACCAATCTCACAGAGTTCGCCTCCTGGCAGCAGCGTCAAATCATGTTCCAAACAACTGGTAGTCAAGGCACGCTTGTAAAGGTCCTCATCGTCCAAAGGCTTGCCGAATAGGATGTTTCCCTTGACAGTGTCATTCATGATAAATGGCTTTTGATCAAAGTATGCCACCTTCCCACGAACATTCACTTCACCCGATACCTTGCCTACTTCACCCAGAATGGACTTGAGAAAGGAACTCTTTCCCGAACCTACAGCTCCAACAACAACAACGAACTCTCCTTGGTTACAATCAAAGTTCAACCGCTTCAAGGACAACACTTTGCCTACTCCGCCGTCATCGTCATGTTCCACCATAGTAGACCCATACCTTTTGAGCTTGGGAGTTCCCTCCAACTGCGCAAGGAGATCTTCGGCATCTGCCAACTTGGCCTTGATGAGCAAAAGCTCCTTTTCAGTGCGTTCAATGGTATCTTGAAGCGTGGGATTGGCCTTGTCGGGTGTGTACAGATCCTGATAGGAGAAGCTCCCATTCTCAACACGAATAACTTTAGAGTCGTCGTTCTCCAATGTTTTGGGAGGAATATGGTCAGGAGCATTCAAGAAAGCCTCAATACGTTTGACAGCCACGTTTGCTTCGACCAACATGTTGATGAGTTGAGGAAACTGTAACAACACGAGAACGTTAGACAGAGCTTTTTGTTCACCATTTGAGAAAGAAAATCCAGATCAGGTACTACACATACCATGAACAAGGGAAATCGCAAAATAGCAAAAAGTGCCAAGGCCGTCAAGGCCGAAGCGACATCCAGCGCATGGCCAAACACGCCAACATAGGCCCCAAAGGTTGCCAATGCAATCAACAGCGGAACCGCACTCCAGAGCAAAAATGTCGTGGCCCCTGCCAAAGAGTACGCCAACAATTGCCGAAGCTCCAACCGACGCAACTCCAAGACTCGATCCCGAAAGGGTCCTTCCCAAGCTTGCAACTTGACCACCTTCATGTTGGATATGGTCTCTTGATTGGTTTGGACACGATCATCTTTGCGACCCATGAGCTTTTTCTGGAGGGAACCCATCCACTTTGCGGTGACTGCCGTGAGAGGAATACTCAAGATAATGACAAAGACTCCCGCCAAACAACTAGGACCCAGCTGTTGCCACAAAAAGTAGATGCTCAAGGCAACCTGCAACAGAGAATACCAGATAGCATGGAGCATACTGACAACGTCTTGGATACGCTGAGTATCTACCGACATGAGGTTGGTGATTTGTCCAATTGGGTGGCTTTGGTAAAAGGAGGAATCAATGGTCAGGGCCTTGCGGTAAATGGCCAACAAGACGGTGGTTCGAATGCGAATGGACACTCGGTAGCACATGAAAAAGTAGTGGCGCAAACACAAGTTCATAATGAGCTGGGAGAAAGTGACGGCTAATGTCAGCATCAAACCCTCCGACAAATTTTCCGTGGGGGAACGCAAAAATTGAACGAGGCAATTCAAGACTTGTGGTCCGACAAACTGAAGACAATCATGGATGGCCTTTAGAATTCCAGCCTTCAAAAAGAGTGGAGAATATGACTTCCAGAGACACCAAGCCAATGAGGCATTCACCTTCTTTTGCTCTTGTTCTTGTTTCCACGTGGACTCGAAATGTTGGAGAAGAAACTCGCTGGACTCGTGGGTTGGGAGTGGTGGAATATCGGGATCTTCCAAATCGGGTGAGATTCCATTGTCGAGTTTGGCTTGCATCAAATCCAAGACTGGAGTGAACCAACCAAACACAAGCAAGCTCCATGGCCCAGCTTTCATGTAATCCTTGCGAGGATTACTTGTTGTACCAAGAAGAGGCGAGGCTTCCTTGTTGTCGGCATCATCTTTTGTGGGGGTCATAGTTTCGAGGCGGTTGGAAGTTCTGGTGGACGTGGCCAAGGCAACTGTAGAGCTTCTCTACTACTTCGTAGAGAGAGAGAGAGTCTAAAGGGTGTTTGGGTCAACTGCAATGACACGAAAGTTGAGAAAGCAACAACCCTTTTCTTGCTCCAAGGAGAAGATCCAAACAGCACCCACTCACTTGCTGTGTCTTTTATGTGCAGGTACCGGTATGAGTGCTGCAAAGGAACACCCCCACTGGTTGGAATAAAATGGAACGGATTCGAGTCACCGGGAAAAGTAGGGGACTTCCCCAAACAAAATTTTTGACACAATGGATCCAATCTCTCCTCCGCTCCGCCATCGGCACGCTGACGCGGGGAGCGACCAGTGCCACAGTCCATACTCACGTCCTCTGCCGTTGTTATACACTCTCTTGGCCTCCGTCTCGGTAGTCAATTTTCAATCCAGAATCATGGCATCGACAGCATCTGCATCAGGGTCCTCACACTCTGGTGGCGGTGCTGGAGCAATGCGGCCCAATACTCCCAATGGTGGCATGGAAGAACTACTACCGTTGGTCCTTCAGCTCACCAACGCAGATCAGGTGCGTTGATTTGGTATTGTTTCTGTGTCGTTTCCGAGATCCTGTGTGACTGGATTACTTACCTTGACATCTCCTTTCACTTCTAGCGTGAAGTTGTGTTGCTAGAGCTTTCAAAAAAGAGAGAGTCGTTTGCGGATTTGGCTCCCATCCTCTGGCATTCCACTGGTACCGTTGCTGCCCTCCTTCAAGAAATTGTCTCTATTTATCCCCTCCTTACCCCACCTACGTTGACAGCACACGCTTCCAACCGCGTTTGTAATGCTTTGGCTCTTCTACAGTGCGTTGCCAGTCACGCCGATACTCGCCAGCCCTTCCTTGCCGCACAGATTCCACTCTATCTATACCCTTTCCTGAACACCCAGTCCAAATCTCGCCCTTTCGAATATCTTCGTCTCACGAGTCTTGGTGTCATTGGAGCCCTTGTCAAAGTAGATGACAAAGAAGTTATTTCTTTTTTGTTGAACACGGAAATTATCCCCCTCTGTCTCCGCATCATGGAAACTGGCTCCGAGTTGTCCAAGACGGTTGCCACGTTTATTGTTCAAAAGATATTGCTGGAGGAAACCGGTTTGAATTATGTTTGCGCTACAGCCGAACGTTTCTATGCTGTCAGTACCGTCCTTGGTAATATGGTCCAGCTTTTGCAGGTCCATCCCTCGGTTCGTCTCTTGAAACATGTTGTCCGCTGCTACCTACGACTCGCGGACCATCCCCGGGCAAGAGAAGCCTTGAAGACTTGCTTGCCTAGTTCGCTCCGAGACAATACGTTTGGACAACACTTGGACAATGATCCAACGGTACAAAAGTGGCTATCTCAACTATTGGGGGTTGTAGGAGAAGGGGATGGATCGGGTAGTACGTCGGATGGACAGAATCCCTTGTTGCCCGGCAACAACAAGAGCAACACCAAGGGGCAATAAATCTCTTCCCGTGCGAGGTCCAAACCTGAGGAGGGTCTAGGTAGCTAGGAAACTGCCGCTCACAACCATGAAGTTGGTGCAACAAACAAAGCGTTGACACTAATAGATCAACCATTTTGGCCGAGTTATTGCTACAATACTAATATAGGACTTGTAGTAGCAGAACATGATCTTGCTATTTAGAGAATTGGTGTTGATGGAACGTCTGAAAGAGTGAGGGAAATCAAGTCGAGAGAAGTTGTTGTTGCAACAAATCTATCGCGTCAAATCAAATTGTGTTTGTTGTGTATTCTCTACATTGGTCCCAACAAGTTGTCCTGCCCTAACCCGAGGAAGCCGTGGAGGCACTGGGAGTGGCCGACAAAGGCCGCGAGTCATACTGTTCTTTAGCTTGGATTTCGCAGAATGGGAAGAGATAACACGAGGCTTGATCAAGAAAGAATTGTGTCTCACTCGAGGAATGGTGGATCTGCGTTGAGGCTGCTCTTCTTCAGCGTCGGGGACAACGTGGGGGAGAACATTTTCACTCTCGACAGCAGACAAGTCCTGGCTTCGCAAAACCGAAAGCAAATACGATGATTCCGGTAGATTCCAAAGGTCTTCGAATGGTGCGCTTGCTTCCCCTGAATTCGTCCCGTTGCAGGCAACTCCAGTAGCTTTGTAGGCAAAGTGCTTGGGAGACATGACGACGGATTGTGGTTGAAACCAATTTGTGAAACGAATTGCAGACTCGTTTAAAATTCTAGGTCGTCCTTGAAGAAGTGCTTTTCCGATTCCCAACTATCGGTAGAAGTGCGAGACACGAGGGTCAACCTCATTCATCTGCTTCTCTACCTGAGGAGGTACTTGGTACGGAGAGTACAACCTGATTGGGCTAATAGAGCCAGAGAACCTCAAAACTTCCCAACTTGCGCGGCGCCTTCGTGCAGTGCGACTATTGTTCACGTGGCTCTTTGCCAGGAAGAAGGAGAGCCGCCGCCGGCGGCGACGGCAGCAGCAGATTCTGTACGGAGATGAGGCCAAATGATGGTAGAAAAGAACTGTTCTGATTGTCCGAATTAGAAAAAGCCGTGCCGGCACCATCGTGAAAGATTTAGACTGCGGTACTCGTAGTCTCAACTTCGCATATCTAGCCGCATATCAAGGCAAAAAGTTCAGTCCACGTATGTAGTATTAACTTATACATTTACGAGGATATTTCTAATGATGTAGTTCCAGTGCGCGACCCTCCATCATCAGATGCTAGGAAGTAAATGCGTCTGATGCAGGAGGAGAGCCTGTACAAAGTACTACGGATCTAGCAACGGTGTGACATTCATACGTCGCAATCGTACCTGGAATGACCTTGGCAGCAGTTGGAGCTATGAGTTCCATACTTTCCATGTATCTATACAACCAACGAAGTCAACTACCGGTGGTACCCTTTGTCGCAAGCTACAAAATCATGAACACTAGTAGTAGACAATTTGCTCCAGTAACACTCTCTCTAGTAACAGCATTTTTAGCGTGTTTCAAAAATAGGACACAAAACGGCAAGATACACTTCATGACTTGTTATCGCTCCCCAACTCCAGATCCAGCCTTTCCTGAATGCTGTATCTACTGGCCGTTGAATCCCCGCACTCCTCATCAAGCGAACTAACAACCGGTGTACATTC
The DNA here is from genome assembly GCA_013372465.1 of Nitzschia sp. Nitz4. Taxonomy (NCBI): domain Eukaryota; phylum Bacillariophyta; class Bacillariophyceae; order Bacillariales; family Bacillariaceae; genus Nitzschia; species Nitzschia sp. Nitz4. Next base: position 109,431 of record WXVQ01000026.1, on the reverse strand, counting down.
ATCCGAATCCTGAACCCCGGTATTCTCAGTCTTAATCGCCAACTCTGCTGGATTTAGTAGTGATTTGCGACAAGCCTTGTACTTGCGCCAATGCAAAGCTAGACCGACAATAATCCAAACCCAAAAGGTAACCATTTGAAGGACAGTTCTGTGGTCACTGTACCCAAAAGGCTTGAAAATAGTCATGGGGAGACGGTCAACACTCCAGAAATCCCCGTGAAGATGCCACACAGTTGGTGTCATTCCATATACCTCTTCGAACTCGTGGCAACCTCCTTCGAAGAGGCCGGCCGAGAGTAGCAAAAGAAGTCCAACAGTGAAGACAGTAAGTCCCACTACGTCCTTCATTCGTTGGTTGGCAATATAGATAGCCCCACAGATTGCAGCTCCAGCAACGCAGCCAACAACAGCGCTTAGTGGAATCGCCTTGATTCCCTCGCCTGTGAGAAAGGATGGGATGAGGAAGGCGCCACACTCAGCCACTTCTCGCCAGATGTTCCAAGCCACATTGAACCGAATAGAACGCAAGGTTAAGCCATGAGTGTCATGCTCTTCAATGTTCTCTCCGTTCTTAAGCTGTTGCACCTGCTTCTTGCTGTAATAGAGACCAAAAAACTTCGGCATCTTCAAGGAGAGTCCTAGGATGCAAGCGGATGCAACAATCTTGGAGGTACCTTCAATCAGCATGGCTGTCTTGTCATTGAAGTCCTTCGAGAGCACCGCCAGTGGGATGGCTGTTGCAGCGCAAACAATGACAGCAAAGGCTGCAGCAAAGACAGAAGCGACGGTGATGGCTCGGAGCGCTTGCTGTTGGGTAAAGTCAGCATTGGACCAGTCACTTCGCAAAATGACAGTCCGGTACTCCCCAATGATGATTCCTCCTTCTAGCACCTCCCGGGCGAAGATGGTAATCACAGCAAAGTCTAACAGGTTTGTCATGGTGAGAGAAAGACAATTTCAATTTGTACAAGTTTCTTCGCCTGGGAGAGTTGAGGCCTGGCTTGTGGGAAATGAGAATATAGCAGGCTTCGCCCTTTAGTTGCTGCGTGCCGTTGGTTGTGTGGACGTGGTCGTGTATATTTTACAGCGTGTGCTCTTGATGTAGTCGAGCCAAAACAAGGGGGTTGTTGCCTCTGAGGAAGGTACTGGATCAATCAAAACCCTGGTCGCTCGATGTTTGGCACGTGGTTTCAGACCACCACGGAAACAACTCGGACTCGTTGATGCCACCGAGTTAAATATCCAAACAGCGTCACCTGCAGGGTCTCCGCGAAGCCCGCCGGTACACGTGCCCTCTTATTGAGATGGGTGAGTCGAGCCCCTCTATATATGTCGTTCAGCGCGGCCGGCTTCCCAAAATACATAATCGACCCCTCTATGAAATCTCTAGATTAAGATGTGGTGGAAAATTTACTTAGTCCATCTTTGCGGTTTGTCCCTGAGGTCGTCCCGTTTCAACGTATGGAGGGTTCACAAGGACTGGTTGTCGTTTCAATATACTGCGACTGAGAGTCTTGTGATGGTCGAAGGAATTCGTTCATTGGTGCAGCATATTTTGCCGCAGGCACATTCTTCAATCTTCAAGCAGTGCCGACTTGCGTGAGCAAGCTTGGGCTTGTCTTGTATTGTTGTCGTCTGATCTTCACACCGTCTGACCACTGCCCCTTGTCGACTGGTTTGGACCGAGAGCAACTTTTGTACCACGCTACAATTCAGAGCCAAATACAATGGACCCATCAACAACAACCAACGACTCGCTTCCATACATTGAGGCTGTCCATGAGGACTATGAAGAGTATGGCTTGGCACTGATTGAAGAGGAGATGCAACAGACTCAACCGCGGGTACTCAGGAAACTACCTGATATTCGTTTCCGGACTCCCATGATGAAGGCTGAGTATGAGGCTCGTGTTGTAGATGGACAATATGTTAAGCGGGAAGACAATTCCTACCACCCGCTGAAAATTGCTCGACCGAATTCCTTGGATGAATGGCGTTCTGTTGCCATTCCACAAGCCAAGGCACAATTCGAAGCGGAACGGTTGCGGGGCCTCCTGCTCGATGCAGAAAAGGATGACGCCGTGGCTCACTGGCAAACCTACAATTCTCAAATCCTGGCTCCTCTTCATGCTCAAGTTACAGCAACACTGGCGTCCCAACGCGAGGCAGTTGAAGATGTCAACTTCCAACGACAACAATTGCAGCAGCAACAGTGGGCACCAGAGTTAGAGCAATTGAACACAGATTACCAGCAAATGCTATACAGGCGGAACCAATTGGAGCATGCTAATGAAGGCCTTCGTCGAGAATCTAGGCAATGATAGTGACATTGTCTGATGTATTAGAAGGGGAGGGATTTTTCTATTAGGAATGTATTTCTTTTTTGTGTTTATTAAAGATTCGCTCTGCAGCTTGTCCTCGCTTTTCTAACCTTCGGATGCGAGGTCAAAGGAGCCTAGGAGTTCCGCCATTTCCTGTAGAATCGGTTCCACACGAACCCGGGACCGATATTGTGCCTTTGTGATTCGTTCCAAGGTAGCTTGCAGGTGACCATCGTCCAACACGGCGATCGACTCGCGCTCGGCACCAAAATCGTCCACCGTTTTGATCGCATCCTCCGATGCAGGCAAGCTGACGTTCCAATTGTTAGTTGATATTCGGTTCAAAGCGAGGCAGCATGACCTGTATGTTCCTTACCTTTCAATGTTTCTCAACATGGAATCAACAATCTGCTTGAGCTCCGCAGCAACCTTTGCCAAGTTGGTTGCACATGGTTTCGTCAAATACTTCCTCTTACCCCATCCATATACATCACAGATATTGGCAGTCATTTTGAACAATGCGAAAAGCGGAACCATATAATTGGCCAGCATAGAGCAGGTGTCCTTCACAGATAGTAAAGACTTTGTATGTGCTTCCTTCAATGCACTAAGGGCATGTTCTTCCAGCAATTGACAGGCACGACGCTCCCGGTCCTCAAGGGAATCCGCTTCGGATGAAGGCATACCTGCATTCACCACCGCCAAGACACGACAGAGACTTGTTACAGCAGACATAAGTGCTTTTGCACCCAACTTGTCGTCACCGCCTACAAGGGCGTGCTCGGTTACAAGCTTGTCCACCTTGTCGGCAAAGTCCAAAAGGCTGGTTGTGCGTTTCACCAACTCGGTACTTGGCTTGACAGTCTTGCCCTTCTTGGGGCCCTTGGAAGCTTCCATGCACAAAGTTGCACGAATCAACAACCCATGGATATGTCCGCGTCGAAGTGCATCAATGCACACTTGATACTTGGTTGGAGGACGATATTTGTACAACACTTGGTGGTAGTAAACAGAGAAATCCCTGTTGTCTGCCATGTCACTGCTGTCCTCCATTGACCCTCCATGACTTGCCCAAGAAACCAAACTGAGCGCACCGTATGGATTGTATGCCTCCGCGATCATTTGGGTAGCCCGATTCGTGTCATGTTCACCACCAACGATGCCCTGTTTCAAACCAAGACTGCCTTCCTGAACAGGGTCTTCAAAGTTCTTGGATTTCTGGGATGCCGTGGCAAGCAAAGGAGCGGCATCCAGAATCAAGCCTTTGGCTTCCAGCAGTGCGAGACTGCGAATCATCTTTCTGCGTTGGAATACAAGGAACTCATTGGCCTTGCTCAAAGTGGCTCCTTCCATTGCCCGCCCAGCGTAGTCTCCACAGTCTCGAGTAGTTGAGGATTGAAATCGAAGCAATGAGTTACAGACCTCGATGGCTTCATTGTACAGTCCACCGTCAAAAAGGAATGGCAAAATAGTGAAGCTGCAAGAGTCTAATTGAATATGTTTGATGGACATATCCTTGTACAACTCCCAGGCTCGACTCATTGCATCGAGTTTATGGTAGACAATGATTGCAGCCATTTTCAAATATGCGTTGTCAGGGGAATATTGAATTGCTGTTTCTAGAAGAGTAGCAGCAACAAGTGGCACATCTGTGCTTCGAGACTGATACATGATTTGCTGTACAATACACATCATCAAATCATCTCCAGGTTTCACTTCCCTTTGTGACTGAACCAGCAGTGTAAGGGACAATTTCAAAACGCTGAATCGAGGATGCCTTCCTAGGACTTACCACTCCTCCCTCGGGGACGATGTCCATTGGCAAGGTCTCCTTCCATTCTTCTACCATCTTTGTCCAAGAAGGAAACCATTTGGCTTCTTCTTGTTCCATTCCATATACGCCTACCAACTTGTGTTTCATCTTAATGGAGAAAATGTATCCCCTTAGTCGAGCCTGTCGCTCCTTGAGGGCAATGGAACCATCACTTCCTTCACTTGGAATATTGGCTTTCTCCATATTGTCAACATATCGCAGCAATTTTTCCACAGGCCCTCCAGTAGGCTTGCTGTCGAATTCTGTGAGCAATGCAACATACTCCTCAAGATCGGAAAAAGCACAGGCAGCACGTCGCCCAAACACATCACTGTAGGTTTCAATGGCTTGCTCCAGACTCTGAACCAAATCTGAGTTCAACTTGCCGTCATCTCGAACCTTTCGTGCCGCCATACCTACTTTCATCAAATGAGGGCCCCGGAGGGGATAGGGTTGGTTGGACACCTTGGACAAAACAGAATCCACGAGTGCGAGAGTTTCGTCACCATTTTGTTGCTCGGCACAGCAAGTGGCATGGCCTTGCCAACACGACCAGTCATCGGGATGACTTTCCAACAGCTTCTCATACACTTTTTGAGCTTCACCATATTTCTTGAGCATACAAAGGACTCGGGCTTTCTCAGTCTGTACTTGGTAACCAGTCAAAGCAACTCCAAAGTCTGATGGCGCTTCGTCCATGGGTTGAGGGGCTCCCGTCAACCCTCCTTCCAGAGCAGGGTCCAATTCATCCAACACCTGAAGCATATCTGCCCACTTCTCTTGTTGTTCCAACGTTCGGAGCACCAGGAGTCGAACTTCGGCAGACTGAGAATGACTGTTAGTCGAGCCATTCGAAGCCATGAGACGTTGAGCCATCGACTCTGCCAATCGTGGGAGAATCATGGAGCGCTTATCATCGGCTGGTAGCCACTGGAGTTGCCAAAGTGCTGTTTGTGATGCCCAGGCTGTCGCCAATAACATTGGAAATGGCGTCTCTGCAGATGATTGTTGCGCATAGAGCCTTGCCCAAGTGAGTGCAATGGATTGAATGTGAGCAAGAATGTTAGCTTCCATCGCGGTGTGACTGTCCTTGGACCATTTGGAGGGTGACGCCAACACAGCCAAACCGAGGCAAAACGTTTTGATGAGAATCTCTTCCGACCGCCTGGCGGAAGCTGCCCATGCAAATAGCTGATACGAAGTTAGAGGGAGTTTGAGATTTTGGAGTGTAACTTGAATCGTTTGAAGCGTTGTCTGCAATGATAGGAAAGAATTGTTAGCTTGGAAGACCTGGCATCGGAGAATGGTACAAAGACATCATCATACACACCTCATCGGTGATTGCGCCCTCCGGCGGTGGAAGAGTGTCCCAACCTTGTGGAAGGGTTGGTTGAGTTTGCAATTTATCTAGAATATCAACATCAGTTTGAGCTTCTTGTTTGGTGGGCTGTGTAGCAGCAGGCTTGGGTACAGACGGCTTCTTTTTGCCTTTCTTTCCTTTCTTGGCAGCTGTGGGAGCTGGCTCTGGGGTTAGAGTGCTCTCTTTGGAGGCAGATTGTTGTTCGAGGATCGCTTCAAGAGAATTCTGCACCTCATGGTCCAACTCAACAAAAGAACTTCCAAGCAACTTGTGGATTGTGAGAAGAGCATTGTATTTTTGACCTCCCTTGAAATAGGCATGGGCCAACAAGGCTTTTCCCAGAGTATTGGAATCAGGTAGGGCAGAGGCCAACTTGATGGCTTTACTGTATTGGTAACTGTCCAAGGCAACGTAGATTGGATGCAACTTGGACATGATTTCCTCAGTGAACTTCCAGGACTCTTTTCAAAAGGCTCAGATCGTCGAGACCAACTACTCTTCTCCTTGTCAACAGAACCGCACCACTGTTGTGTGGGGAAGAGTCGATGCACCAGAGGTGGTGGAAGTGGTCTCTGTCCATCCGTTAAATAAAGATTCGTCTCATCGGATGACATGCAGACCGATGGCCTTTGACCTCTTTCCACACAACAACAAGACAACCACGACATGGACCAACCCACAGCCAATGGGCATCCCTTGGAGGGTGAGAAGCCCGCTACCAAGAACATGCAACGAGAAAAGACTCTCCAATTCTGGGATGATTTCCATGAAGAAAACAAGGCGGAGGAATGGATTGCCAAGCCGACCCCACAGCTTTTCCAACTCCTAGGATCACATTTTCCACCCCGTCAAGACAACCTCCAAATGTTGGAAGTTGGATGCGGTACTTCTACCTTTGCCCGTGAGTTTCTTTTGTATCTCAACGAAAGCAACATTGACAGTCAAGACCTGCAGGAGTCGGACTCCTTTTGTGGTAGTAGACCTGTACGAATATGTTCCACAGACGTGAGCAAGGTGTGCGTCGATATTTGTCAACATCGGGATGAGCACATGGATGGTGTCCAGTCACAAAGCGACGACAGTAATACTCAGCCACAAACCAACCCTGTACATACTACGTTGGAATACAAAACTCTTAACTTGTTGGAGCCTCCCACGCCCGAAAGTATTGGCACTTGGCATGTCATTTTCGACAAGGCTTGTATGGATACCTTTTTGTTCCGCAATCGGCAACGTGGTGAGAATCGAGTGTACCCATCCGTAGTACGAACGGCCTTGGACAATATTTGGTCCATGTTGACTTCCAAAAGTGAAGATTCCCAATCTCCCAATGGACGTTACCTATTGGTCTCTCCACGCTCCAAACTCAAAGCCATTCGGGATTATGCTGGCTTTCGTTCGGTAATACGCATGTCCTTGGCGGCACATGCCAAGGGAAGCGTCAAGAGTAGCAATTATCAAAAGGTCAATGAAGCTGCTAGCAGCCAAGAGACAAGCTTCTTGTATATTTGTGAGAAAGACCCATCCTACATTCCAGGAAAAACGGAACCGTTCAAAGTCAGTCAGAAAGATGTGCCCTCGGACGATACCTGCTGTCCTCATTGCCCGTTAACATTTGGTGCATTTCGGCATGGGGAAAATGTCGAGGGGCGCGGGACGATCTTTTGGACGCGTCAATGGAAGAATCATTGCATTCACTGTAAGACGACACAAAAGGCCGCTACGAATGGATCGCAATGACATCACTCTGAAAGGGGACTGGTTCAATAGTACGGGAATCGTTCGGATCGGTGGGATATGAATGGTACTGTGTCATATTGTTACTTCAAAAGAATCTGTATGGTGGCATCTCCTTGGCATGAGGAGGAGAGCCAATTAGTATCTCAGAGATTACTACGAGAGCGACATGCGCTGTGGTTGGAAACTATCTTCCTCTGTTGAAATATAATACGTTGTAGTTGAATGTTTTCTAGATAGTAACCTTACACGCCTTCATTTTGCAAAAAAGGTATATGCCGTTGATAGCGGCCACATCAAATCGACCTAGTCAAATCACCGCGGAAGCCATGGACACGACACCCTCACCTTTTGCTTCTCCATCCATCGTGTGAAAAGCTTCGCAACCAAAGGGCCGCTAGAGACGGATTGATTTGGATCCCACTTATTCTTCACAAAAGAAGCCAAATCATGACCAAACGCGTTTCTGAAATCAATGGGCCAGACAATAACGAAGTCGAATTGGAACCCTTGACAACGACTAGTGTTCTAACTTATGATGATACCGAGACAGCCACGAAGGAATCGGCCTTCGAAGATGAAAACATCATTGATCATATGTTATACCCAAGAGAATCGGATGTTGACACACCTTGGAATTTGGATGACTGGTTGTTTCCACCAGGCCTTCCTCGGCAGTGCCAGTTGCTACGTCCCGAGAACATTGCGATTCCGGCCTGTTACTTGCTGGTGGGTGTCTTGCTGGGATTGTTGGGTCCTCTCATCAATGTCTATCCACTCGATTTGGGAGCCACAGAAGCACAGCAAACAACCTTGTCTAGTCTGCGATCACTTCCAGCGACCTTTAAGCTGATCTTTGGTTTTATTTCCGACAACTACCCTCTGTTAGGGTTTCGTCGCAAGAGTTACATGTTATTGGGATGGTCATTGGCGGCTGTCAGTATGGGATCACTCATTTTCTACGCCGATTTGTCCTTGTCCCATGAAGAGTATATCAGTGATGATGGAGATACGATCAAACAAACGATTGCACCCAAGGATGCCCCCAGTATTCCCTTTCTTGGATTCACGACGCTGCTGTTCTGTACTGGCTTTTGGATTGCTGATGTCATGGCTGATTCCGTTGTGGCCGAAAAAGCCAAAATGGAGCCACCGCAATCTCGCGGGTCGGTACAGTCGACCTGCTATTCCTACCGCTTCTTCGGAAGCATGGTAGCTGCACCCTTGGCGTCCTACCTCTACAGCTCCCTTGGACCCCACTACGTCATTCTCCTTATGGCACTCCTCCCCCTTTCCATTCTTCCACTCGTGTACATACTTGGAGAAGTCCCCAACATGCCGGTGGCGAGTACGTCGGATCAATGCAACGAGATTTGGAAAACGGTATGCAGTCGAGCGGTTTGGCAACCTCTTGGGTTTGTCTACATCTACAACGTCCTACAAGTCGCCAATGGAGCCTGGAAAGAGTATTTGAGAACTACCCTTGGGTTTACTGCCAACCAACTCAACATGATATACATCGTCGGTACCATTCTGGTATATTTGGGAATCCTTTCCTACAAGTATTTCTTGATGCACCGAAGCTGGCGATTGGTGTATATCTGCACGACCCTATTGAATGGTCTTTTCTCCGTTCTCCAAGTTCTGTTGATCTGGGGACTTACCTTTGGAATTCCGGATTTCTGGTTTGCTTTGGGAGACGATGCCTTTGCCGAATTCATCATGGGTATTCAATTCTTGCCTACAACCATTATGATGGTTCACTTGTGTCCTTCCGGTTCGGAAGGTGCCTCGTATGCCATGTTCACAACTGTAAACAACTCGGCTATCAACGTGAGCGCTGCTCTCGCGACAGGCCTCTTGCAAATCTGGGACGTCTCCAAAAGTGCTTTGGCCAACTACGATTTGGACGGAATGGTCAACTTGACATATTTGACAACTGCCTTGCAAGTCTCTGGAATTCTCTTTGTCGGACTCCTTCCCAAAACCAAGGAAGATCTATTTGAATTAAAAGACAAGGAACATGGATCATCGGTGGTGGGAGGAACCGTGTTCCTCAGCATTACATTTTTGTCCGTTCTCTATGCCATTTTTGTGGGATTGATGAACATTGTTCGACCGGGGTGGAGTGGAGAATCTTAGTAGTAACGATGTAATAAAGTAGAGCAAAAGCGTTCCAAAGCTACCAAAGTATGGATAGGAATTCGGACGAATATATCATACAAAGGAAAGACGATTTACTTGTTCGTAGCCAAGGCAGAGGCAACAACAAACAAACAACAATGAAGAAAGATACGAGTTCTTTACGGTCGATGCAATAGTAGGAGGAGAGCAGCAGTAGCTAGGTAGTTTTTCGAATCGGTGGCAGTGCGACATGGTTCGTTTATTTCTTGTGTCGCACCCGAGCGTGTATGTGACAGGAGGTGGAATTGGTACAATCGGTACGGTAGGTACATACAGAGGCACGATTCCCACTACTACTGCCGGCTCACCATTTGCCAGAAGCACTCTGATACTCGGACCGTCGGTGTTGATCATTTTGTTGTGTATCCTTTGTTGTGCACGTCACTCTCTCCATTGCTACACGCTACGTGCAAATCAAAGAAGTAGAGCTGCATGTGTTTATAACAATCGGAAAGACAACTCTCTAGGTTGATTTGCGAGTTGGCATTGCCTTTTCATTGTTTGGGACTTTGGCTGCAATAAAAGGGCCAGCATGTTTCGGGTACGATTGCCCTTTGCTTCTAAAAAGCAAACAACAAGGCTGCGAGAGCCTAGTGAAAATGGTGCTGCAACGCCCTCGCCTGATGTAGAAAAAGAAACCAAAACAAGAAAGCCAGTTTGGAAGAGACGACGGTTGAGAATATTTGGAAGGAAACCAAAGGACAAGAATGTTTCTGCAGAGTTGAACAATGTTCCCGTGGATCCTACATCGCCTATGCTAGAGAAGATCGAAATGGAGATAGATCCTGTGCGAGGTGTCTCTTCTCCTTCCAAAGAAATTGATCCCATCGAAAAGTTTCCAAGATTTCAATACCCAACCGACCCTGACCTGGTGGATCCCCCTCCAACGAAGCATCGTCGGACACTGTTTTGTCGCCCTCGGTTGCCCAAGGCAATCCGGCATATTCCCAAACATTTACCCCTTTTGAGAAATCGGAGTCGACCTTTGTTGGTGAACAGCACCAAGTCGTCGCCCTCAACCAAGAATTCCTCGATGCGTTCCAACCGATCCCATCCTGAGAAGAGACAGCCCGATTCCAGGGTTTCGGTGGGTATCAATGATGTGACAGAATTGTCTACTCAACAATGTGACACCAAATTGTCCAGGTCAAGTGATGGTCTCTTATTCTTGGCCAACAAATCCCAGGCCAAGCTACCCCGACATGAACGAAAGTGGCGCAAGCCCAAACATGGCGATGATTCTGTGTTGATTGGAAAGGAAATTTGTTTTGACCCTACCGTCCAATTGCTAGAGGATACGGAAATACCAATGCCTGGGCTGAGTGTTCACCACAAGGCTGTATATCGCTCCAAGCTACGAAAACTACAACAAGTGGAGCACTACGACGACTTTTTGTTGGGAGACCGCACTTTGGAGGAAGATTCCGATGATCCATCGATCAATATCTATTTTGATGTTTACGGAGATTCCGATGACCATTCGGTTAGCTCGCAATTCCTGGGAATTCATTTGGATTGTTTTGCCAGAGAAGAAGAGGAAGAGATTGTGTTTTTCAGTGAAGAGGAAGACGACGATGTGGAGGGTGAACCAACGTGGAATGAGGGTCTCTCCAATGATCCTGAGGTTGATCAAGATCTATTTCATTCCCTGGAAACAGAAATTGTATTCTCATTTATGGAGGAAGGGGACAGCGATGAAGACTCATCTGGCAATTCCACCCCCATTAGCAAGTATTCCGATTGTCGATCCGAGTTTTCGGGTCAAGGATCCATCGTCCTGTACGATGACCCTGAGGTGTTGTTTCCTCTACACGATGACAATTTCCTTGCCATTTCTCCCAATGTTGATATCACCACAGATTTCTCTTTTCAAAATTCTTCCTTTGGGAAATTCGATTCGACCTTGCGAGGACTCTTCTTTGCCTCCAAAGAGACTGGTCGCGCCAATGTACATACTCCGGAAACAATGATGGACTCTCTATCATTTGGCGACGACGGCGATAGCTTATCCAGAATCTCGGTGGGTGATTATTCCGAAGAAGTCCTTTCAACAGGTTCCAGACCATCAGATGCCGTGCAAAGCCTGGTCAACCTCTGTCGATCCGAAGTGCTCTACAACTACCGGCGCTAATTTGACGTTTTGACGCTATTATCCCATGGCTACTAAGTGCTACAATCAATACTACAAAGTACACTTGTACTTAGCGTATTCATGCATTGCTAATATTTACAAAATTGTGTATGTACCATGGTCGATACAGGGGGTATCGCATCCTTGGTGTATGTTTTTTGTCAGTCCCGTGACGGGCTGTGTTTGGGTTATGGTCGTTGTTTGATTTCAGGGACACATGGCCAAAAGAAAGGACATGAGATCTGCATCTTGTGTAGCTTGTGCAAAAAAGCCATGTCGGTTATCTTGTTCCATTCGTTGTTCTTGCATATCGTCTTGGTCCAGGTCAAAGGGAGATTCCTCCATCAACCAGGCGGGAGAGGGTGCCCAATCGAGACTCTCCATGGAACTGTCCACGGTCAAGACGGAAATATCATCCAAGAGTTCAAAGTCTTTGTCCTCGTCTTGAGATTCTGCCGACATTTCGTCATCTTCCATGCTTACTTCCGCCGGTTCTTCCAAGAGTGCTTGGACCCAAGATGCTGGGTTGACATCGTCCTCCTCGTCGTTGACACTCTCTTGCGTCATGGGAAAGGGTTCCAAATGCCGTCCCCCGGCGGGGTTCTCTTCACGACAAAAGTTGTCCTTTTCATCTCGACAGTCCTCTTCCATCTTTTCCATATACCAGACATTGGGACCCAAGGGTTTCTTGACAAGCTTATCAGCCCATTCGGCGTGGGTAGCAGCCGTGCGGGGACCACCGACACGAGGAGCGGTAGAAGCGATAGTAGTAGTAGGAATAGAGGAATGTTGGCGCCACATGATGAATGCTCGGAAATAGAAAAAGTGAGCCTCTTCCAAGCCGAAAAAGTGTGGTGCCGTGTCGGTGAACGAGGATAGTAACACGCAGCGAAGTTCGATGTTGCTGTCCGCTGCGTTTTATAAAGAATGCGTTTCCCACGATTTTGTGAGGGCGTGGACTTTCAGACGTGGGGATGTCACAACATGTGCGTTTTGATCACGTACCAGTCGCGAGTCCGAAATGGCTGGATTCGTTGTCACGTTCGTTGCACCAATGCCAGTACGAGTACTACCTGGTAGTATCGAAGTGGGGTACATTACATCTCACAAGAAGCAAGGCGAAACTATGAAGACTCTTTCGGGTCATTCAGAAGATAATCCTGACAGTGACATTGAAGATCTAGTACAATCTAGTTCAGGCAACAACGAATTGAAACCTTTGAACATCAGCTCTCCTGACCCGATCATTCCAAGAACGAACTCGCACTCCGTCTCGTTGTTGGGCTTGTGTTGTGCTCATTGCAACTATGCCTGTGACTATGCTCCTAGATTCTGCTGGGGAATCGGTTTTGTTTCCTTGTTGGTTCCAGTATGGTTTTTGGTAATGGGGGTTGTTTTCAATCCCAATGAAGAGTTTGGGGTGGTGGCAAATGACTACTCAAACATTCAGTCCAAATACGACCTGACCATTGGGAAGATTGATCATTGGTACGAACATTGGATGCTTCTTCAGCATTGAGTTGGTTAGTTGCTGTGGATCACTCATCGAATCCCTCTTTTCTACTCTCCCAGGTGCTTGAAAGGAGGCAATGACTATTGTCAATGCGAAGATCCTTTGGAACCACTAGGTCGTGTTGGCTACAAGCCATGGAATCGAGCACATGTGAGCAACAAACAAACACTTGAAGCGTTGATTGACAAAGGTGAAGCCTCGCCAGATATTGCCTTTCTTGGTGCTTCTATTGTGGAGGAAATGGATGGAACCTGGTTCGGTACAACCCGGGATGGAAAGTTGAAAGAGATGCAAACCATGTTCTTGGAACACTTTTCAAAAGAGAAGGGTGCCTCCTTGGAGGCTGTTGCCTTGGGTATAGCTGGTGATACGGTACGTAGCATTCTTTGGGTTGGAGTGAGGATCTTTTCCGGCTATAAACACTCATCACATTCCGATCACATTCCGAAATCCAGAGTCCTGCCGTTCTCTGGCGACTGCTCAATGGAGAAATGCCCAAGGAATTCAATCCCAAGTTGTGGTGGCTGGAAATTGGACTGAATGACATTGCTCGAACAGAATGTAGCGAGGAAGTTGTCGTCCTTGGAGTTTTGCGCATTGTGGAGGAAATTTTGAATCAAAAACCAGCCGCCAAAATTGTCATCAACTCGCTCTTTCCATTGGCGGACCTCCGTGGTGGTGTCCACGCAGAAGCCGATGATTACAAGGATAGTTTTAACAAGAAACTTGCCATAGAGCGTACCAAGGAAATCATAAAACGCAACAAACAGTTGCAACGAAAGGGTCTGCGTCCCAAAGGGGATGCGGCAACGTCGTTTGTTGTGGATGGACCCAATCGCCGCACATTGGTCAACCCAACCGAGGCTGGACGCCGTTTGGGTCTTTTCCGAAAGAAGAAGAACGTTGTCATTCGCGCACAGAAGGACAAACAGCGAAAATACAATGCATTTACCCACAAGGAAAAGAAGCTACCTCTTTGGACATCCATTTCCGCCATTAACAAGGAACTACGAAAGTTTGCGTCCAACCATGATGACCAAGTTTCTTTTTTTGATGCCACCAAAATTTTCACGGAGCATCTACAGGGTGACGCGTATACACTCAACACAACATTGATTAGTATCCGAGGTCACCCAACCAAGGAAGGTTTCAGACTTTGGGAGGATGCAGTGGTGAAATATGTCAATCAACATGTATGATGGATGGAACAGGGATTACTTGTCGGATTTTCTGAGTGGTACTGTGCTAGTGTAAACCTAAATAAAGCTCCCATTACTTTTGACATATCAACCACCCACTGCCTTTGCATACCAACCCCTCGCAGCAGCTATTGTCGTCAACTCCACAGTGAGACCATTCTACCATACGTGCATCTGGCCTACGCCTGCAATGAGCATACCACTCAAAGACCTGGCAGCAGTTTTCATCGCAACAAGAGTCATGATCATTGTAACAATCTGCCCACTCAACGCCACAACTAACACTGTCGTCACCCTTCACCCATCGGTTCAGATGTTTGATATTTGACTCCACCGACCACAATTGTAGCCCAAAACGCTTTCTCACACACACCGCAACCAGTGGCAACAAATCCAGCAGCAGTGCTTACACGACGCCTGGATGGAGTGATTGCCATTGTTCTACACAAGAATCACAGACCTAGAAGTCTCTGCAATAGTAGTAGAATCCAGTAGTCACTATGCCTTCCACAGTCAAAGTTCGTGTCAAGGGCGCCCGGAATCTTCCCGTCATGGACAAGATCTCCTCCACTGCTTTTACGCCAGGCAGCCGGACCCGTGTCATGACCATGGGAGTCATGACACCCTCCACCGATGCCTATGTGAGTGTCACACTAGGAGGACATTTGAATTTGACGGATCAAGGGGAAGAAAATCAAGAGAAGCAGAAGTGTTATACGGCCAAAACCAAGGTGTGTCGCCGGACCTTGAATCCAGTATGGAACGAAGAAATTCGGTTCGATATTGCTTCGGATAGTTTGTTGCAAGATGAACCTTTGATTTTTAGAGTGTGTGATTCCGAAGCTTTAAGTACAGATGAATCTATTGGATTGGTTTATGTGGACTTGAATCCCTTGTTGACACAGACGGCTGTCGACGACGACGACGACGGCCAAGCTGGTCTCATTGATGGTTGGTTTCCTCTCTATGATACTTTGGGTGGAGTTCGTGGTGAACTTGGCCTTTCCGTGAAGCTCAATTTCATTGGAGATATCAACCCCTTCCGTGATTCCTCTGCTGGAGTACAGTTGTTTCCCTTTTCGACCTTGGATCCAGCCAGTGGCTATACTGTGACACAGATTATGGGCTTTGTGGAAGAGCTGGTTGTGGCCGATGACCCAGAATACGAATGGAACGATAATTTTCGGCGGGCACGAGCTTCCCATGAGACTCGTCAGACTCTCTTGTATCTCCTGGATTCTTCTGTGAGACGTCGCATGTGCAAAACAGTCCTGGAGAAAGGTGGAAATGCCGTCTTGGGATATCATCAGAACTTCGATGTCGAAGGAGATTCCGGTCTGGTGGCTCGAACCTATGGGACCTGTGTACGCATTGAACGGGCTAGTACGCAAGCCAATTTGGTTGATTCTATATTGACTCGCAATTCTTCCAACAATGCCATTCTTAACACGGACAGCGAGCGGGAAGATGGCGAGTCTCCCCGACGAAGTGTGGTGTCTTCCAAGGACTCAAATACACACAAGAGAAATTCGACTATGTATTCCATCCCGGAACCCCATCATCACCATAATGACGATGATGAAGTGCAGTTGTTGACACTCAAATCCTTTGAGCCTCATGTTCGTGTTCGAATTGGAGGTTTGGTGACTGCCAGAAGTGTCAAATACCTTGGCAACTTGGCCTCTAAATTGTCGGACCAGGAAACTAGAGATTCATGGTGGACGGAACTTCGTGATGAAATTCGAAGTCACGCCAAGATTTTGTGTTGTTCTCATGTAATTGGATACCTTGAGGCTTCTACGATTCATGAGGATGTGGCCGTATTGTCCATTACAGGTACAGCCTGCTCCGTTCGCGGCTTGGGTGATGGGACATCGATTCCTGGTCAACCTCGCCTTTGGGATCATGCGTTTTCGCAACGATATCTCAAGAAATCGGAAAGTGGGGGAGAGCCAACCGGCGTGTCCGAGTCCAATGACAGCATGCAGGATCTTTCCTATGATCGCAGGCGGCAAAACAGCAGAACTTCTGGGCGAGGCAGGGGGCAGATTACCGCCAGCTCGGATCATGTTCCTGAGACGGAGCCTAGTGATACGGATGGTTTCCCTGCCAAGCAACGTACGAGGAGAATTATTCGAGCAAGGGCCGCCAAGCCTTGTTCATTCTGTCACGTCCCGTATCACCATCGTCTGGCCCCTTTCTCCAACATGAAACTTGTGCCTTGTCTACATTGCGGCAAGAAATGGGTACCCGAAGTTGTGTTGTCGACCTGCGAGCCCCCGCCTCGACTTCCCATTCGCGGAGGTGGGATCTTTGTGCAAGCGAGAGTTTGTCGGTCTAGGACTCCTTCAAATGGCGAAAGCGACGCTCTTGCTGTGAGCGAGGCGCTGCCGTTTTTGGAGTACGAACTAGCGCGACAGCTCATGTTGAAGCTCAAAGTGCTTGGTCGTAATGCTGCATTTAGCTTGAAGAATGAAGTGGATGTGGGCAGGTCGTTGATTGTGTCAACCGTGACTGCCACAGCAGTTTATTGTACAGCAATGCCACCTCCTCGAGCCTTGCAGATCTCTCGAACGATTGCAGTACAAGATGAGGAAGACCATCAATTGGTAAAGCTTCAGCGTGTCATCGAAGGTATTTCGGCAAACAACCGCCAGCGACTGTACGAAGCAGCCCAAAAGCACGAGGAAAGAGTTAGGAAGCGATACAACAAGCTCAAGCAGGCTCAACAGCGCCGCGCTGCGAGACGTCGAGAACAGCGAGTGCGTCGTGAAGAGCGCCGAAAAGCTCGAGAGAAGCAGCGAAGAAATGAAGCAAAGCTTTCACGTTCCCACGAAGACGCGTCGTCATCTGAATTCTTTAATCCGGATATTCAAGGGGGCGATGCAGCTGCCACTCCAGACACCCAAAGTAGTTTGGCAAGGCTTGGCCCAGCAGAACCTGAGAACGCTGTCGAGTCGTCATCTTCAGCTAGTTCATCCTCGGACAGTTCTTCGTCATCTAGTTCCTCGTCTAGCAGTTCAAGTGAATCGGAAAGTGATAAGGAGTCCGATCATTCTCCGGGAGAAAAAGACGACGATGATGACGATGTAGCCACGAGATCCGGTGGAGAAAGTGTTCAAGAGGGATTTGACGAAAGAGCCTTGGAACTGGATTTCGACGATGCGTTTGCCTCTGGTCCGGATATGTCAGATGACGGAACAACCGATGGCGATGACGAGAATGGTGGCGCCCCTCGTCGACGAGGTCGTGCAGGCGGGAAAGGAAGGCATGGTGCGGTTCCAGACATGGAAGAGTTGGACGAGATCGAGGAAAATGTTAGCAACGACGGCTCCATTCAAGCCAAGGGGAGAGGTCGACGACGTAGGCGTCGCATGTACCGTGATGACAAGGCCCCCTTTGTTCTCGAAATTGACGACGAAACGGATGAAGATTTTCTGAGTGTCCTTCTGGACAAGGCGCTTCCCCCTGGAATCCGCATGAACACTTGCCAGCAAGTGCCTGGCTTTGGTATTGCTTCAGGCAGTCGAATGCAAAGCCCCGAAGATGGCCAAATGCTGGTGTCTATGCTAAGGTTCAAGTGGAATCCCTCTACGCTTCGGGGTACCAGGAGCAACTTGTTTTTCTCTAACCTCTTCCAAGAGCTTTTCTCCAAGTTTTGCGAGCAAGTGAAGGACCTAGCTCCAGCAGTCATTTGTGGGGTTCGTACGCAAGTGAACCTAACTCCTGACGACATGGTGGAGCTGATTTGTACAGGAAAAGTGATATTGGAGAAGCCCTCGAGTCCAAAGATTGAGGACAGTAAAGACGATGATTCAGACACTACCCTTCATGACGAACGCCAAATCATTAGAAAAGAGGACACCGAAAAAGAAGAGCTCTCCAAGACAGTGGAAACCGGGTTGCCTTCACTGTCTCTTCTTCAACCTTCGATCCTTCAAAACCGGACAACTGTCATTGTGGATAAGCTGAGCGACGAAATGAAGAGGCTGCACCTGACAGGGGCAGACACAAACGATGGTGCGACTTCAACTAGTTCCGGAAGCAGTCCGAAACACGCCAAGGGTGTTAGGGATTTCTCCCGTCCGGCCCTACAGGCCTTGCCAGACCCAGCGATTCCTGCAATCCCCGGACCTGGAGGAGCTTCTCCCAAAACGAGGTCTTTGGGTGACGTCTTTACACCTCGTCCAACGTTGACGAGAGGTAGGACAGATGAATCGAACATGGGCGCACATTCCCCGGCATCTCCCGCCGCTGCTACGGCATTGGACGTTCTTCGCATGGGTCAGTTGACGGCACCATCACTAAAACAATCAATGGTAACCCAGACCGAATATGGCTCCATCCATTATCCTTTGAACGTGGCTGGAATTGCTGTGGAAATCACACCGCTCCACCAAATTGCTGGAGCTCGGGTGGTGGAGTATTTGGGAACGGTTTCCATGCATTTCATTCGGGAATCCAGTGGTCTTGAAGCAGCAGAGTTCAATCGGGTTGTCACTGAATGTAATGCGATTGCCAGGGCACGTGTGGCTTCGTTGGGTGGCAACGCCATGCTCGGTACGTAGTTTCGATGGATGGTATAGTTGCCACGCGGGCACATATTCTTATTGTTTCGTTTCTTGCATTTCACAGCATTCCGTCTTTCCCCTGCCGAGTCTGGTGGACGAGTATACAAGTCTCAAGTTTACAATGTCATTTCACTGTCGGGATGTGCCGTCAAGGTAGACTATCAGCATCGGGAACCGAGGGATGGTGGTGGTAGCAAGAATCTTTTCGGTCGAACGCCATCCTCAGATCGACGACGTCCTCTCCACCCATGATTCCCACAGTATCCTGTAGCACCCAAGATCTAATACGTAGTAGAAAGTTGCGACTCTCGATGTGCCTAGTACTAGCAGGTCAAACTCTATTCTAGCAAGGTGGATTACGAAAGAATCAACTTGATGTCCTTCAAGAATTGAAGGTAGAGTTCCTCCTCCTTGGCGGTGGTGGAAGCCTCAATGTACTCAAGAAGGTCTTTGTCAACAGCGCAGTCCTCCTCAATGTAAGTGAAAAATGCCTCCTGCAAATCCTCGGCGAGCTCCACAAACTCGGGTCCCTCGTATTGGGCATCATCCGTCAAATCTCCGTTCTTGGCATGAATGTCCTCAGCAGGGCTGGAGGTGGTCTTGACAGCCTCCAACTTCAACTCGGCGTTGTCACTGACGCAGTTCATGATCAAAGTCTTTCCAGCGGTGGTGGTGGTGATGCAGAATCGGATGGGGGCCTCGGACTCGTATCCTTCGTCGTCCTCCTCACTCTCAATGACATCTTGGCAGTGGAAGGAAACGCGGACCTTGGAGTCCTTCAAGTACATGTTGGTGACAGCCTTCTCCTCAACAATCTTCCAGTTCCTCTCAACAGTCTGTCGCAACGAAGCAAGGTTTTCGTCGGTGAATCGGGCAGCAGTCTCCTCGTCGACCTCACGTTGGACAAGGCCAGCCAACTCAGCCTTGGCGGAGAAGACAGCAGCAGAAGCATGGAAGTTCCTGGCCACGAATTGGGAAGTAGCAGGAACGCGGGAAGCAGTTTGGCGGAGAAGAGAGAAAGCGTTCATGGTGGAGACTACAACAAGAGCAAAGACCTCTTTTTCGAATCTATGACGATGACGGCGAAACTGGCGACTCCTACACCTTCGCGTCCATCCAATTTTAGAATCTCCTAGATCCATCCATCTTTCAGTCGTACGTCGTATCTTTCTCACACCAGTCACTCGGGATTTGACTACTTTGAGCACAGTCTGCCCCCGAAAAGCGAAAAGAGAACTTTCGTCGTCGGCGTCAAACCAACCCCATCGTCACCATGGTACGGTTTTTGGGCCTGCCACGAAACGACGAAACGACCAACACTACCAGTAGTGGGACTTCTAGCTACATGAGTATACCTAGGCCAGAAGAATAAAAGCAAAGGAAATAAACAATTTTCTATTAACTCGATCTTTCAGCACATTCATGTCGTGATGGTGTCATTCTATTCCTCACCATAGCAGGTTGTATCGCCACAGGGTGCTGTTCCTGTCATCTCCTATCGAATCTTCATTGCTGTCAAATCATTGATGCTATCCATACTATCGGAGGAGGGTGTGCGCTTTGGCTTGGTTCTCTCGGTACCAGATTTGGCGTCAGGGGTGCTGGGCTTGACCATGTTCGTCAGAGCTCGTCCCGTTGACGTGACGACGTTGCCCACTGCACGACCACTGGCAGAAATTCCCGATCCAATGGCCTTTCCTGTGACGACCACAGGTTTCACAACAAGATTCTTGCCAGCTCCAGTTACAGCCCTCGTACTCGACTTGGCGCCGCTAACAAGCAGCTTCCCCGTTTGCATAGTGACATCTGCTCCAACCCCAACTACTGTGTTCATACCTTGAACTCCGGCTCCTACTACAGCGCCAACTCCCAAGACATCGGCCCTCTTCAAAGCCGTACCAGTGGTCTCGACGGCACCGCTAAGAATTTCCCATGGGTTGGACCATCCATCGCTCTTCAGAGAAGCAGCACGCAATTCCTTGGTCTTCTCAACCTCCATAGTGGCTTGAGCAATTTCTTCCAAAGAGTAACCTGAGCCTAGAAGGCTGCATACAACGACAGAAAGCATATACGGTGAGAACAGGGCGCGACCTTGGATACGACCACCCAGCCAATCCACCAATACTTACAATCCAGCTCTTCTCCGAACAGAGAGAATGAGCTTTTTGCGGCTCTTGCGTTCTGGGCAACGGCAATATTCATAAAAGTCAACGTCCACCACGGACTCTTTGAGGGGTTTCCATCCAATTGAGATCGGCGCACCGCCAGAACTGTAAAATGACCGAAACGAGAGGAAAGGATGAGAATCCAAGTTTCTTCACAAGACAGTATGACACATCGGCACCTATCAATTCCAACAATCACCCAAACATCGAGAGTATGCAACAGTCTCGCCAGATCAGGCGACAGACAACCGAAAACGATCGACGACATCCAACGTACACAGCTGGGTTATCTCCCAAAATGATGGGATACTCCTTGATGATGATCTCGTCGAAGAAGACTTTCTTCATATCAATTCCTCCAGGATTTGATTCAGAGTGTTTCAATATTGACCGAGGCTTGTATGTTGATAGATGGGCCGTCATGGTGTTGTTGGTGGAGGAGTTGGGTAACTCGAGAGTAGAGAGGTAGAAGAAAGTGGCTTTGGGTGAACGTTTTGCGAGGGGCTGCGTACGAGTTTAGTGCAGAGAGTGCAGAGAACAACGCTGCTCTAGCTAGAACGGCGTGGTGTACTAGTATGCGTTGGTCCCAAATAGTTTTTCCGACAGGGAACATTGGGAAAAAATCATACAGCGAGGAGTGCCGTATCGAACCTCGTACAAAGTGCATGCGGGGCGGCTGCGTAGGAGAACGGAGTACCGTCGTACCGCCGCCGCAGAGAGCTCCTCCTCCTTTTGACACCATTCCCCGCTGATGCGAGCAGGGCGGCACATCACGATGTAGTACTGGGTCCACACGACGACGCTGCATGCAAGTGGGGGGGTTCCTTGTTGTGGCTGTTGCACAACCACACAACAATAACGAACAATGAAGCCAAGTTCCAGTTTCCCGGCTGAATTTGACTTATGAGAAGCTAATCATGACGTCGTGGTTAGAGGAGGCTTGAAATATCGATCTATATCTAGAGAAATTGCCCGAGACAAACAATAGTATGCCAGCAGGCCCAATACCATAAATATGCCTTTGCTTTGAAGCGACAGGCTTCTGTGAAACTTCGCTGCGAAGTCCATGACGCAAGGTCTTGTTGCTTCCGGAAGCATGTTATTTGGATCGTTTGGATCGAGTTTCCGGTACGAGGAGGGTGAAGCATGAACCGCGTACAGTTCGACCAAGTTCATATCAGTGCAAGGACAAGCGATACGAGACTCAATGTGGATCCTCTTGTTGTAATGGTGTTACAGAAACGACTAATCCTGGACTGGGATGTGTGGTCACGCATTGGAGCGTTTATTCTTGCTTTTGTTCTGGGCTATTGGTCCTCCAATCCATCGCTCCTTTTGGAATCCAGTGTACCCCCCGCAGTATCGAAAACACTTCAACCTCCACCAGCGTTTCTCGAACAATCAAAAGCCATGCGCGAGTTTCAAGCCTTGGTTGTTCTGTCACAGCGACATCCATCTGATTGTTCTAGGATTCTTGAACTCCCCATTATTATACCAGAGGTTTCCATTTCCACTCCATCTAGTGATGCCTCCTCGGCGCCTTGGATACGTTCCTTTGAAATTCTTGCACGAGGCCTCGAAGTTGCATTCTCTACAGAACGTCGACTGAAACTTACCTTTCCTGTTCACACCAGTCGGGCCAAGTTCTGTGAGAACCCAAACCATCATCTCTATTGCGCTTTGGATCTTTGGACATCAACGTGTACAAAGGGGCCGACGACACCTGGTCCATCGACGGTTCGATTTGGTATTGAATCCAATGAGAGTCAATTCTTTCATACATATTACTATGGGTCTGCTTCTGTAGCAAGACTCCCCGAGCCCACGTCCGATTCCTGGCCGTGGACAAAATCGTGGTTGCTAGACGGAGGTTGGTCCTGGGAACGACGATGGGGTGCTTTTTGGATACGATCTCAAATGATGTGGTTTTTGTGGGATGTCATATGGAAAGGGTCCGAGTACAGCAGCACAACAGCAATCACCCAATCTCCTCCTCACTTGACACCAGCCGGAAAAGGCTGCACCATTAGCTTGGTGTTGGATGGGGATGCTCAGGAAAGAGCTTGGCGTGAATTTGCTCGAAACAACAATAAGACTTATTCTTGGGAGAGGATTCAAGCCATGGTCCATCATATCATCGCTTCGCATCCAAACCCTGACGACTGTCCTTCATGGTCGACAGTAGACGTCACGATTCCATCTTCCCATGCACTTTTGACCGAGTCGTATCCAGTATCTTCCACGAATACAACAGTACAATTGGAAAGGAGAGTCTGGAAGTCCTCCACCCCATCCATACCCGCCAAATCATCAACCCTTTTGCAATCGGAGGAAATACTGGAATACTTGTCACTCTGTCAATACTTGATAGGGTCCTTTGCAGGGTCCTGGTTCCGGGTAGCATCCTCTTTGAACCTTGCTCGGAACATGGAGCGATTTCTTGTCTATGAACATAGGTTCTGGTCGTTGGATATAGAATGGCTAAAGGATTTATAGAACAATAAAGTACTACTAGTAGAAAACTATGGAGGGAAGTTTTAGAGCAATGTTCATTCGTGACTGGATGGGTGACTGCGTGACTGCCACTTTGCCGGAACACCATACTACTACCGGTATACCGGAAACTGAAACAGCGTAGCACTTTTCCATCCAGCAGCCAAAACACTACCTCACAAACCCAACGTTGTTGTGTTTGTAGTATTCATCTCATTGACAACATGTATTCCAGATGGGGAGATGCCGAACTTCTAGGACTGAGCGGCCAAATGACCGGAGCTGCTCGTTTGAATTCTGCCACGGGTCGAATGTCCGAGGCCGCGGCCTTGAGTTCCGCGTTAACACCTTCAGAACTTGCAAACCTCACGAATTCAGCAGCGTTGCGACAACATCAAGCAGCTGTTGCGGCTCACTACGGCCTTGCTCCTGCTTCAGCTATTCATGGTAGTGTGCAGCTGGTCAGTGCCCCAGGTGGGGGATATCAGGCCGTCGTCGCGGCCCCAAGTGCCTCTGGGCAAGTGCCCATGGCGTCTCGTCTGTTGTATGGAGCCACTGCGGCCGAGTCTGCCCTCCTGAGACGGACTCAGGCTGAGAAGTACGCCCAACAACAGCAAACAGCTCAGGTATACAGAGATCAAGCATCTCATGAACCACCTCCCTCTCATGCGCCACCCAGCTCCAGGGAAGGCCGACGCATGGCACAGCAAGAAGAGGAACACCTCGTCAAGTCTGTACGCCACGAATTGGATCGCAAACTTAAATCCAAACCACACCAAGTCATTGAAATTGTTGACGATGACGAGGAGGAGGAAGAAGAGTCAGAACGACACTTCAAGTCTAGCCGGTCGTCCTCCAGCAAGAAGAAGCGGCGGCACATGAGCGAAAGTCCCGACATTGGGTCAGTGCACAAGAAGCGAAAGCACAAGGAAAAGCGGGAGAGGGCTACGGTCTCTCACAAGGAATCACCAGCAGCTCGTGCTCCTATTCCTGCTTCGCCTGTCACGATGCCATACGTTCACCCGAGTGTTGCGAATTTGGTGCATAATCTTCCAGTTCCATATCCTCCCAACCAACCCCAGAAGTTGTCACACAGCCAGACCATTCAAGGTTTCCTGAAGTCTCAGTTGATGCATCAAGTTGTTAAAAATGATGCTGAACGGTCGGCCAAGCTCATTAACAGTGTCGTCGAACTTGCTCGAGGGGCGTCACCCCAAGGAACAAGATACGCCCCATCCACACTAGAAGTGTCTGTACCCACACTAAAGCAAATCGTTTCGTTGGTTGAAGGGGACGTCTACCGCCACTTGTCTCAATCCTTGGACAGAGTATTTGATAAAGCAGATGCTGAAAAAATATTCGATGTCCCCGAGCAGAAGGCCTCACCAGCGCCCACCCAACCTGCTGAGTCGCAGACACCGCCACAAGTGGACACTGCTGCTGCGGCAGAGATTGCTTCCCTCAGGCGTGAGGTAGCCTCTCTAAAGTCTCATCTTGCACAACTCAAGGTGAATCATTCGCGCTCGATTCGGGCCTACATGCGGGCCAGTGTTGATTCCCTTCGAGCCTACCGCAAGTCGGTGGAGGAAGAGGTGACGGAAGTGTCTCCTGAGGCAGTTGAAGACCAGCAGTAAAGCCGATTGCGTTAGGGGAAGAGATCTCTGGTTCGAAGTGAAAGAATATATTGTATGAATCCATAGTATTTCTGCTGAATTCTTTGATTGTCAATCATAGGTATCCTGGAGTCGGATGGACGAGCAAGTACTTGTACCTTTAGAAATAGCATAGTACTACCTATATACCCTACCTACCTCTATTGAAATCTTGGGCCTATCATCTTGATACCTAGTCGAACACGCATCATCATCACATCAATCATCCAACATTCAAGTTCATCACTGGTGTCGCCACAGTACCCTCGTACGAGTACGTTTGAGTAGGAAGTAGGAGGCATCATCCCCCCCCGCTTCAATTGAATCCCGTCTACTTCTCCCCCTATATCTGCGATTAGTGCCTTGCCACCCACCACCACTGCTACTACCTGCACTTACTGGTCCGTTGCAGTAGAAGTTGTACCAAGCGGTTAATCGGCAAACCAGGCATGGACACGTTCCCCTCGAATATGTAAGAATATATTTAAAACAGCACACACCACGCAAGGAGTTGACATCCCTTGCTGTGTTCTCGAGCGCTTTTGAAACTTGTTAAATTCAACACAACCAAGCCACGTTCCACAACAACTACAGCAGCCGAGAGAATAGGACTCACATACAAGAGACTATGCAGACCATGCCCGACGAAAATCAAAGAATGGAGGATGACTGGGTTGTCCTCTCTTCTTCTGACGGCACGTGCAATGGAAACGAAGAATTCAACGATGAGGGTTCGAAAGGATACAACATTCTTTCCGACAAGAAATCTGGTAATGTGTTGCTTCTGACAACGAGATATACAAGAGATCAGGATCGATGGACGACGACCATGCCATCCTTCCTGCAGTTTCAAGATACTCTGCATGCATTGGATCTACACAAATCAAAAGTCAAGATCTTGGATGAGTCTGTTGGGGAATTGGTGCATCTAAGGCGTTTGATAATCACTCAGTGCAAACACCTGAAATCTTTGCCCTCTTCTCTGGGAAACTTGAAGAACCTGACAGAGGTGAGCCTATACAGGAAGAACACACAGCTGATTTTTTGTTCGCAGAAATCTCACGAACTTCGTTGTCGTTCTCAAATAGCTAAATCTACATGATTCTTTCAACATCATCGAGCTGCCTGAGTCCATCGGTGGAATGAAAAGGTATAAATCTCGATTGCACATTCGTATGAAACTGGTTAGGTCACGATACTAACAACCTTTTGTTTAGCTTGAAGAAATTGGTGTTGGGAGGATCTTCAGGAGTGGCCTACAAGGATCTGAGACAACTTCCGGACTCGCTATGCGAGCTTGAGAACCTCGAGTACCTGTCGCTTGACAAGTGCAAGAGATTGCAGCGGCTACCCGACGACTTTGGAAAGCTCCGAAATCTGAAATGCCTTTTTATGCGGGAATGCAAGTGCGTGGTGTCACTGCCAAATTCTATCGGCGATTGCCAAAAGCTTTCAGAAGTATCCTTGGCCAAGTGTGTCAAGCTTTCGTCTCTCCCAGATTCCATTGGAGGGTGGACTCGCGTCGAAGAGCTATCTCTAAACAAATGCAAAAGCCTGACAGCACTCCCAGAGACTCTTGGAAACTTGACTTCCCTCGCAGAACTAGATCTCAGAAATTGCGTGGGTCTCTTGGCCCTGCCTGACTCGATCGGACAGCTTGTACATCTTCGAAGGATTGACTTGGGCTGTTGTGACAGCTTAACCTCCATTCCTTCCACCCTTGGGGACCTTGATCATGAAAAGGTCGAACTTGTAGACCTTTCGAACTGTCCAAGTCTAGAAGCCATTCCCAAGTCCATTTTGAAGTTCCGTGTTGTCAGTGTCGGTGAGCTTCGAAAGGTCAATGAGGAGTGAACCTAGCCACGTTTTGTCACTTGATTGCATCCTACCTTGTTGAGTTCATTGGAATTCTTTGTTTTCACTACCGTACATACACAATTCTGAAGTAGCAGGACAGATATACAATTCTAAAAGACCCTTACAAAGGATTAGGAATGTTTACTTGTACTTGGCGTCGGTGGCAGCAACGTGCTTCATTAGGTCAACAACACGGTTGGAGTATCCGTACTCGTTGTCATACCAGGTGACCAACTTGACGAACTTGGAGTTGAGCATGATTCCGGCACCAACATCGAAGATGGAAGATCGAGGATCGGACTCGAAATCAGTGGAGACCAAAGGCTCGTCGGTGTATCCAAGGATGCCCTTCAAGTCGTTCTCGGAATGGTACTTGAGGTGGGCGCAGATGTCCTCGTAGGTGGTGTCCTTGACGAGCTTGGTGGTCAAGTCGACAACAGAGACATCCAAGGTAGGAACACGGAAAGACATACCGGTAAGCTTGCCAACAAGGGAAGGAATGACCTTGGTGACAGCCTTGGCAGCTCCAGTGGAAGAGGGGATGATGTTTCCAGAGGCAGCACGTCCTCCACGCCAGTCCTTCTTGGAGGAAGAATCAACGGTCTTCTGGGTAGAAGTGATGGCGTGGACGGTGGTCATGAGACCCATATCGATTTCGTACTCGTCGTGGATGGCCTTGACAAGAGGGGCAAGTCCGTTGGTGGTGCAAGAAGCGCAAGAGATGAAGTTGTCAGTTCCGTCGTAAACATGGTGGTTAACTCCCATAACGATGGTCATGGAGTCATCCTTGGCAGGGGCGGAGAAGATAACCTTCTTGGCACCTCCATCCAAGATGGGTTGGGACTTCTCCTTGGTGAGGAAAACTCCAGTGGACTCGCAAACGTAGTCGGCACCGATGGCTCCCCATCCGGCCTCCTTGGGGTCTCGGTATCGGGTGGTTCGGATCTTTTTTCCATCAAGGACAAGGTAGTCTCCGTCAACCTCAACGGTTTGCTTGGCAGTTCCGTGGACAGAGTCGTACTTGTATTGGTAGGCCATGTAGTCGGTGGTGGCGGATCCGGCATTGATGGCCTTCAAGTCAACATTGGGGTCCTCCATCATGACACGGGTGACGAGACGTCCGATACGTCCGAAACCGTTGATACCAGTTCCAACAGTCATGGTAGCATCAGAAGCAGCCATGGCAGTTTGGGTGGAGGTTGCGGAAGGGACGGCATTTTGGAGCTTGACTCCTCCGAAGCTGGTGGATACAAAAAGAGCGACAGTGGTGAGAATGCCCATGCACTTCCAGGCGTATCTTTCTCACAAATGACGAGACAACAGAGTAACGTACGCCGAGAGCATGGAGAATCCAGAGGCAGAGCCAAGGGTAGCAACGAAGGCAAGGGCAGAGAACTTCATAATCACTTGATAACCTTAGTAGAGATGAACGAAGGATACTTTGTGCCAAAGTAAATTATGTAGGGAGAAGAACCGTGGTTCACGAGGGTCTCCTCACAAATCCAAAACCTGGTGTGGATATCCGTAGTGCAGAGATGTCTACCGGCTCGAGATCATGTCCAGTCGTTGGTCAGGCGAACGGACGAGAAAGTAGTATCGTCCAATCAAAGCACTCCATTTCGCCATCGTTGACGTCGATATCTTGCAGTTCACATTGGAGTTGCATTTCGTCCTGACGTCACATCACCGGCTAACTTCTAAAATGCACAAAACAAAACATACCGGTAGTAACAGTAAAATGTAAATTACACTCTCGAAAACAGTGTTCTCGTTGTCGACAAGTCCTCCTGTAGAATAAGAAACGAGTCACTCTCTTGGTAGAATCTGTAGCTCCTTGCTACCAGCATCACCAATTGAAATTTTGTGGGGAGACGGTATCCCCGTTTGGCTTGTTCGACTGTTGTGGCATCGTCGCATTGTTTGACATCCCAGGATTTGCCATGCCAGGATTCATCATATTCATTCCAGGGAAGTTCCCGAGATGCATTCCCTGTTGAGCTCCCATGTTTCCCATTGGATTGTTATTCATACCCATACCCCCCATGTTTGCCCCAAACGCGCCGCCGCCGGTTGCCATTTGTTGTTGTTGCTGCTGCTGATTCATCATTGCCATGTTCATGGCATTTTGACGCATGAGATTCTGTTGCTGAAGCATATTCATGTTCATCATGCCCCCCTGCTGCTGTTGTTGCTGCATCATTTGGAACATTGGAAGCCCATTGTTCATCATCATTTGATTTTGTGCCAACATTTGCGGGTTGTTGGCGAGATTTAGCATACTCGCTTGTTGTTGGGCTGCCATCATTTGCTGCTGTTGAAGGTTGGTCATGAGATTCTGTTGAACAGCAGGGTTGACACCTTGGTTCGATTGTGTCAACGCGTTGGCATTTTGACCCATACCGCTGGGGAGAAAGTCGCCCATTTTCCCACTCTCCATAGACTGGGAGGCACTCGAGGAAGCTGTGGACGTCGATCGGCGAGACATGTTGGATCCTTGTAGAGGACCAGGCAAGGAATGAACGCTAGGAGACTGTTTCGACTGCGGCATGTCTGTTTTCAACATATTGTCTCCCAGTTTGGAGGCGCTTTTCTGTTTGGCTCGTTGAAAATGTGAGAAAAATCTATCTGCAAGTTGTGCTATTCGTCGTTTGAGGGTTGATCGCTCCGAATATTCTTCCAAAGAAGCAGCATTTTTGTACAATTGCGACTCAAACGCTCGAGCTTGTGCCTGAATACGAGGTAAGGCTATAGGATCATTGGGTTTTTGAATCTTTTTCCTAGCCACAAGCCTCTGAGAACTGAATTGGAAGCGGCATGCTTAAAAGTGAGATGACAGTTACAACAGAATGCATGGGATCTCTCCAAGCAGAACTTACATGTCCTTGATCATCTTCAAACGTAAAACCGCATCCCTTTTGTCGTCTTGCCAAGTCAACATTGACCCGGAAGCTGAAGGGTCATTCTTGAAAGTTCCGGTGGAGCCCTGGGATGTTTCTCTTCTCAGAGTAGGATTCCCGTTGTTTGATTTTGAATGCAATGTGCCTACGAAGTCTTCGGAATTCTCATTGTTCTTGCTGTCACTGTTGGATGAAAGAGGCATTCTGGGTAGTGAGTCCCCCTCGTTCGATTCACTAGTGTCATGCACCAGCCCAGATCTGTCGTTTCCGTTGCCATGCTCTTCGTCAAACACATCACCCCAAGCATCTGCTTCAACAGAGTCGAACTCCACTGGGTCAAAGCTGAGAAGTTCATCTCCAAGGAAGCTCTCACGCTTCTTCCGAGGCGAGGGTTTCGCGCTGACTTCAGTGTTATTAACGTCTGATGACTCGGAGTCTGCCATTTCCAATGTCGCTGGACAAATGGACAGCAACGAAGCGGATCTCAAATTTCGCTGCTGGGATATTAATGAGTTGCGTCAACCCGAGCGTTCACAATATCAGGAGCGGTTGCAAGTTTTGTCGACAGCCCAACAACCCCTTCTCAATGTGGCTTCAAGATGGTGATGCGCCAAGATGGACTAAACAGTAAAAGTGCTGTGCAGGAAATACTAGTACTAGTAGGCAACAACGCCGCCTCCCTCACAATCAAAAAGCCTTTGATATCCCTCCTGGGCGAAGCAAATGGGAAGGAGGGCTTATAGGTTATCGGGGAAAGAGTAGTCACAAGTGACATATTGTGTTATGTGCAGTCCGCTCCCAGCTAGTACCGCCACAAACACTGTTTAGGGATGAATCTCTTAATGCTCGCCGGCCGCTGTCATCTACTTTGTCATTGTGCCACTTCTATACAACATGGAGAAACAATACTAAAAAAGAGAAAATTGCAAATTTCCACGGTCAAGTTGGTGAACTATACAATTCTAAGATAAAAACCTACACTGATGCGGTACCACGATCAAGGCTCATTGTGAGAGTCGATGCCGAAACACTGCTGTAGCTGGAACTACAATCTGATGAGCAGTAGGAACTCTGCTCTTCGGCCGTGGACACCTCTTCTGATGCAACATAGGATTGTTCGGGATCCTCTAGTGAAACATCGGCACTGTGACTGTCTGGTGTTGCACATGAAGCTGCTTCGCGAAGGTTAGCTGCTTGAGAGTGACCAGGAAGGATATCTGGGAAACCTGGATCATCGTTGGTATCAGGTACGGATTCGTGGTCAATGGGTGCCAGCCACACACGATTTCCGTTCTCATCACAGTCTGCAGGTTCGACAGGGACCATCCAAATCTTGCCTCCGGAAGCTTCTGTCGCGTCGTCCTCCATTAGGTGATCATTAAGTTTTCCTGCACGGCGGCGGCTCTTCTTCTTTTGGTAGAACATGCAGGCAACGACTCCAACTGCAGCGGCTACCATCAGCGTTGCGTTTGCACCGCCCGAGGAGCTAGTGCTAGCAGTGGAAGCAATCGGAACATTGGAACAGCCAAGCAGTGTCATACAGTTGTTGCAAATGGGGCAGTCAGTGGGGCAGTATTGGGCATCGTCACATGTGAGCTCTCCTTGGTTCATCAATTCCTCGGCATAGGTACACTGACAATTCCAAGGGGTAGTATCATTTCCACAGCTCATTTTGACGTCCCACGCCCACAAACTCCCGTAGGTGTCACATTGGCTAATGTTGAAGGCCAAATAAGGATCCGTGTCATCGTTCATTTCTGTAACCACAATAGTCTCGTCAGGTACTGTGGTAGGAACTGACGTCTCGACCACGACTTCTTCCTCGGCGTCTCCACCTTCTTCGCGTTCAGCCTCTTCAGCTTCTTCTTCTTCAACGGCTTCGTTCTCGGCGTTGTAGTTTGCGAACATATTTCCATATGAGTTACTATGGACCGTGTATTCGCAATCGTCATTGGTCCTCTTCTGAAATGCCAAACAACCATAGTAGCGACCATTTACCCATCCTGTAGTGGTGCCAGAGGTGGAAACAGACGAAGAATCGGAGTCCGACTCGGATTCAGCGGCCTCTCCAGCCTCCTCTCCAGCTTCTTCTCCGGCCTCCTCTTCTACTTCCTCTTCTTGTTCATCTTCTTGTGACTCTTCGACCTCTGCTTCTTCGGTATTTTCTGATTCGGTTTCTGTGGCTTCATTGGTGTTTGCCTCCGTGGTTGTACCAGTGCTGGTACTAGTACTAGTCGAACTGGTACCCTTTCCAGTGCTACTTTTTCCATTTGACTTGGCTAGTTCTCGTGTAGCAGTTTGACGCCCCCTTTGGTTGGTCAATCGTCCTCGCCGGAGCTCTCCACGAGTGTGCTGTTCTTGGACAGCTCCGATTGTCAGCCAAGGTAGAAGGACGAAAACGGATACTAGGTTTCTGATTAGCTTCATGTTTACAATCTCGTTTTTGTTGTTTCTTTTTTGAGCCTGATGAGAAAAGAATCGATTGGTATCTCTTCCAGTTTC
This sequence comes from Nitzschia sp. Nitz4, assembly GCA_013372465.1. Lineage (NCBI taxonomy): Eukaryota > Bacillariophyta > Bacillariophyceae > Bacillariales > Bacillariaceae > Nitzschia > Nitzschia sp. Nitz4. The sequence goes on along the minus strand of WXVQ01000026.1, from coordinate 77,036 downwards.
GCAGAAATTTTTTGAGACCATCGTGCGAAACATCGGAACGAGTGCGCCAACAACGTGTGGGCTCTCTACACAGAAGCGATGGGCCGCCTCGCGTGCACATGTAGAGGTCACAAGGCGCACGCAACACGACCACAATCAAGTAGGAGTGCGTAGTGGCAAGACAAGGTTGGTAGGAGTTTACGGACTGGTATTGTCACAAGAAAGACAACAAGGAAACACTCTCTAGAGAAGTAAACATTCCAAAGGGCATGTTGTATTGTTGGCATCCTGAAAGGTGCTCCAGTTTCAGACGTGACTGAAATTGTAACCAGGACTAAACTTAGCACCACAATCCATCCTATCCGATCGGAAATAGTTTACGGACTCTTCAGCAAGTACTACCATTACTAACGTGTTGTGTCAAATAGCGAGGTAATTTCAAGAACCGCAGTGCTTAATACACCATCTGCACACAGGGAGTTACCAATCAAAGGATACAGGACATCAAAACTAGCTACTGCTTTGGTGGAAGAACTTGTTGGATGTTCGTTGTTGAGATTTCGTCATATCCCGACATCATCTGCCTTCTTGTTGTATAGTAGAATCCCATAGAGAAAACTATAAGGGTAAGCCAGAACATGACTTTGTATGTCGATCCTGAAGTTTCCACCCCAGCACTTGATTGCCCAACCGTGTCGGACGATCCAGTGGAAGTGTTAGTAGTAGAAACATTGGTTGGTGTTGAAACCTTTTGCGGTATAGGTGCGACCGCGTTCTCTGGAGGAGGATCGTTTGTATTGGGGGCCATTGGTTCTTCTCCGGGTTGACGAAGACATTGACAAACACTTGAACGTGAGTCCTGACACAGGATCCAAAACTCCACACTGTCTATGCACTCAATATTTCCGGAGCCAATTGAATGTTCAAAAGCAGCCCTTGAGATAGCATCAACCTCCTCCATTTCGCAATCTGTTGCAAATATAGTAACAGATGGAATGAGAGAAAGTTGGGGGAAAGCCCCATTCAATAGAGAGTCTAAGTTGAAATTGCCTTCTACAAGTATGAATACATCGCCAACAACACTCTGAGCATATGCTGCATAAGCAGCTTCCCAGAACGCCTCACTGGCACCGCTAGACGACGGGCAATCACACCGCAGGTCCACTCCACAAAAGTCCAATCCAGCCATCAAGGCTCCACCAGGTGTAGTCTCGGGAGTGTTCCAGCCTGGAGGGACCCAAATAGTGCTGCCGTAGTCATCCTCTTTCATCCAAAATAATCCTCCCTTGTTGGTTGGGAGAAAGTTTGCCGCATCAAAATAATTGTCAAAGAAAGCAGGCTCGATACTTGCATCGAGGTGCCCTTCCAGCACTCCCATGATAGATCCGACTAGTGATGGACAGCTAGAAACGTCACCTGAGGGTGGGTTGAAGTAACATCTGCCTGTAATGATTTCCTTCAGGAATTCATTCTGAACAGAGACAACCGCGTGTTGTGTCAGCAAGAGCAGCGAGGCAATCAAATGAAACAGCATTTGGAAGTGTGGGAGTTCCAAGATCTTCCGCAAGGGGTAAAGGTCACTCTTGGAATTCCGGGTTTAGATCCGGGTGGTACCACCAGAGTTCGTGCCATCCGCAATAACGGCCCTTTCCATTGAAGATCCATGGCCAATGGTAGATTATAAACGAGCACGTATTTTGTTGAGCAATACTACCTATTGCCTTATTAACTAACTACAGATATCACTGAAACCAAAAACCTGCAGCTACGAAAACCTGTACTACCGTTATATTTTCACAAGTAGTACCCACTGGCAAAGTCGAGAAGAGAACGCCCTTGGAAAACTCTGACGAAATAAACACATACACATACATCTCACCTTGTTCATTGTCGCTGAAAGGGTTCGCGATATTCCATATCACACGAAGTGCATCTTCAACGGTCCAAGGACGATGGAGATGCGTTCTGATAACAAAAGTGACGCTCACTCTATTGTCACGACCGATACCTGTGATTGGTAACTCCAACCGACCATGTAGCTTCGGTCGCCAACGCTCGCGTCGAGGTGCCAATCCCTGCAATTGGGGCAATTTGATAGGTTGCCACACGATGTGTGCTCCTAGCTAACACATGCGACATCCGTTTTATACCCCAACAAATTTATATATTTTATTCGTACATGAAGCTTATACAAACCCGGACCCACCTATATAACCAAGTTTTCTTGCATTCGATTGCCTCTCACCGCAACGTGCCACAATTCTCACAAATCAGTGCTCCGACAAAACAACAACCATGAAGCTAGTCCAAAGCCTTGCTGTTCTTCTCACCTTGGGTATTTCACCATCCAGTGCTCTCGAAAATGAGGGAACCAAACTACGCGGAGGTCCTCTGACTGATCTTTCTTCTGAACAACTTCAACGAAGTAAGTTTGTCCTGCAGGAAATTGGACAATGATTGTGTTGGAACCGACGTCCGCTCACCCCGATTTTCTTATGATTCTGTAGAGTTGCCTGGTCCCCCTCACAAGAAGCACTCTTCTGGATCTGGATCTGGCTCTTACGTAGGATGTCTATCCTATTCTGATGAGGAACTAGCTGACGCCTGGCCATACTGGACGTCGTCCCCAGATTGTTCCTATGACACAGGAGACACTGACGAAGAAACCGAACCAACCTATGAGTATGTGAAATTGCCATGGAAAGCCGAGACTTGAATAACAATTCTCACTTGTTCATTGTTCTTCCACCATAGTTCCGAAGATGAGGAAAACCGTGACAACGGCGACGACAGTGCAGGCGGTAGTGGAAGTGGGGGTAACACTATCATTACCAACCAGGATTATGTCAACGGAACCGACCATGACCCCTACACAGGTTTCAATGTAACCCAAGTAAGCAAACCAACTCTTTCAAGTGAAAACATGCTCATGAGTCGTCTAACATTTTCTTAGTGCTCTACATACTCGAACCTGTGGTTGTGGGACCTCGCCATGTCATGCGAAGATGAGAGCACATATGAAGGTTGCAACTGTACTTTCGCCGAAGAGCTGTCATCCATGGGTCTCTTGTCTTGTGACGATGCGGACCAATGCACTGATGATTGCCCAGTTTGCAAGGTTTGCATGTCTGTTCTTGGGTGTGATGTCACAGATGTGCCACCCAATGTTCTTGGAGGAGGTTTTCTCTTGGGAATTGACATGATCTACGTCATTGCGGCTGCAGCATTTGTCACTATCGTCATTGTCTCGTCAGTCTTGCTTCGTCGTCGTCGTCAACAATCTAAAGAGGTTGATGGATTGTCTGTCGAGTTGATGTCGGGAATGTCTCCCGAGGAAGCACTTGGAAAGGGCAAGGCAGTTCCAGTCGCTGCATTTGAGCCTCCTCAACTCCTCGACTCAACCTCCTCTTATACCGAGTCTGTTGGCTTTTCAACTGACATCGACATCGAATCTGCACTGCCTAGTGAAGTTGATACTACAGTGGGGGTTGTCGCGACAGGAATGCTTCTTGATAACTCAACCCCACAAGAAATTGAAGACGACAGCACCATGGCTTCTCAAGGCTCCGAGATTTCCGAGTCTGCGGTGATGTTTGCAAGTGATATGACTGCCAATATGGAAAACACTTCCATGGAGACATCTGCACAACCTCAAGTGTCAAATGAGGTACACTTTGGTGGTATTGCTACACCAGGTGCAGGAGAGACAGAAAACCAGGGCCACATCTCTCCTTGTTTGGACACTGTGCCTTCGGTTGCTGATATTGAGCCATCCGTAGATGAGGAAGAGGCCGAGCCCGCGGAAGAGGTTGAACGTAACGACGAAGCAGGAATCTCCGAAGAAAAAGTTGAAGATAGTCAAGTTTCAGAAGAGCCAGCCGCCTCCCCATCAACAGCTCCTGAAGAAACCATTGAAGAGAATCAAGCCTCAGAAGAGTTAGATGCCTCCCCGTCAGCAGCTCCTGAAGAAACCAACGAAGAGAATCAAGTCTCAGAAGAGTCAGATGCCTCCCCGTCAGCAGCTCCTGAAGAAACCAACGAAGAGAATCAAGTCTCAGAAGAGTCAGACTCGTTCACACCAGCTGAAAACCCCATCATTGGAGAGTTGGAGGATGCTGGTGATGTTGTTACTTCCGAAGTTGCAGTCGATGAAGGTGATGTCCCCGTTCAAACTGCCGTTGACCCTGAAACACCACTATCTGAGGAGGATACTCCTGAGCCAGGGGTGACTGAAGAAGCGGCTGTCGAAGATATCACTGTTGCCAACGATCGCGATGAGGATACTCAAGACGTCGAGGCCAACGATTGCAATGAAGGCAAGGTTGACGATGAACTTGAAAACGATGCATGTGTGCAACAAGAAACCGAAATTGAAGAAGACAGTGCCGAAGCACTGGTTTAGATCTACCAAAGTGAATAGTCGCTGAAACGCGACACCTAGAAGTAAGTAGTGTAAGCAAAGTAGTAGTTGAGTTCGCCGTCAAACTGGCTAGTACCACATCGGCAGTTGATCAGTTTCCGGATTCGTTGCATCCGCTTCATACACCCGGTTTGGATACAGTTCCTTTCCACGAGCTCAACTTCTTGATGTTGATGTTGGTAGCATGAGGCAACACGAAGCCAGCAGGAACCAGCGTAGTAGCATCAGGATTCACATCAGCATGTTATTAGTAGGCATTCATCACCACTACTACCAGGTCAACGAGAATTCAATACTTTCGAGAACAGTGATGAGAGCAACTTCGGTGTTTTTGTAGTGGCCACTGGCCACTGAATAGGACCGTCCTACTACAGTACTACGGGCTGTAAAAGGCCTCTATTGGGAAGCTGTTTTCCTGTCGAGACTACTGTTTCCCCGTTGTTGGTCTTCCAGACCAGCAATCTCAAGCAAGGAGTTCTCGTTTCCAACCATACACTGATTTCTACTACCGAAGTGCGCAACCGATTATCACCGTCCTAGTACTCGTAGTACTAAACCGCTTCACCGATACTGTACCTCTAGTAGTTAGTACATGGGGACGAAAGGTCATCTTGCATTTCGCGTCGTCGTGGTGGTCGTCTTGGAAGATTGCATCACGAGCGGAAATACACCACTCGTACCAGACGCCACCAATATGGAGGCTCCCGAGTATTGGTTGGGGAATCAGAGGGGCGAATAGTATACGTTAGTACAAAAGTTCTCTTCATACATCTCGCAAGGCTACAGGCACGAACAGCAAAATGCTACTGGAGCACACTACCGGTACTACTTGACCGGTACCGTTTGTTCAAGATTGTGTGAAGTCTTCTTGTTGCTTGTTAAAGGTTTCGTACTGTACTAGAGGTACTGCTGAACCAGCATGAGAAGAGGTGGTACTACTAGCTAGTAGAAAAACTGCCTACCGGTAGATACCGGTACTACGAACTCGTATCAACGTTACCGGTAGTATTGGAATGGTTGTTTGACTGCCTGGGCGGAAGATGCGTCTAAATTGAGCCTAATGGAAACGAGTAGTAGTGCACAGCTGTGCTCTCCTGCAACAAGTCCAAGAGTGACTTTTAAGGCCCAATTGTTCCAAGCATTAAGTAGATTTCAAGTGACTTGCTGTTCTTGGCAAGAATTGGGTATTGCAGTTCTCCATAGAATGGAGTTCGAGTTCAGGCAGAATGCGTTCTGCCTGGGTAGGAGAGAGAAGTTCCAACCTTGATGTGCGATGTTGTGACCATATAATCTCTCAGGCATTGCAACATTTCAAGCAAAAAACAACCATGTTAGAATGCAACAGTGACTGGCGCCTTGATGGTCGTGCTGGATTCAATCGTAGAAATCTTGGGTACGTTGGGAAATTTTGCAACGATTGCGATAAAGCACCTGTCCAGTGGCCGGAACCGTCGTCACAAGTAAGGTATACACTCAGACTAAATGATAATAAGTGGGGTCAAGATGAATGTCATATTTCCCAAAATCTGGACTGGCTGAAGCGGGCCAAAGGGCGAGATGACATTGATCACCTGTATGTCCCGGTGCAGTGCTGTAGTGACTCACGACAAAGAAAAGCGATGGAAGAACTCATTGTCACAAGTGCAGAGCGCATATGGAAGCTCACCATAGATGGGACCACATGGCAATCTTCCGACTACAAATGCGACAATGGCTTGATATGCTTTCTTCAGTCTATCGATTCCGTCCAATTCATTTCATTGGGAAGTTTTGAGAGTGACGACACCTTCAACCAGATCCTTCAGGTTGTCGCTCACTACCCTTGTCTCCGAGAGATTTGTCTGGACCAGTCAATTTTGAACCTTAGACGCCTGCAGTCCTTAGAAAGCCTCTTGAGTTTTCCTGCAGCCAAAGGATTGTCGCAAATTTCGTTTGGACCACTCAAACTAGAGTCTAACGTCACGGCGGATGTCCTACGTGGTACGTTGTTCCAAATCCTTCAACGGGTGAGTCATGTCACCAAATGGACTTTTAGGTCACTACCCGATGAATTGATTCTTGATATTTTGAATGAATTGAGGCACCGTACACGGATTGAGAGCCTTGACCTCCTTGTTCGAAGAAACCATTCCCGAGAAATTGTCATGTCAATGACGGATTGGATCAAAGACCAAACATCAACCTTAGGTCATCTCGGTCTGTCGTTCCAAGCAGAACTGCGGCGCGACACTCCTGTTGATATTTCGCCACTATTTGACGCTATTCAAAACAACAAGATCCTTCTCGAGCTGGAAATTGAGAAGTCTGACTTGGGAGATGAGGACATTTTGCACCTGGCAAAGGTTGTCCCAAACAGTGCGTTGAAACGTTTGAGGTTGGTCAACAACAATCTATCCTGGCGCAAGGATATAACAGAAAAAGGGGCTGATACCCTTCTAAGCCTTTTGAAGAGCTGTCCCCACCTTGTGGATGCCAGTGTTGATTGGAGTATTCCATACATCCGGAAGCGACATCCGATTCCTCAAAGGTGTCATGTGGCCCTTGACACACAGTCTATTCTCAACGAATACCGTAGCCAGTTACTGCCAGTTAACAAGAAGGGCATTCCCATTGCCCTTTGGCCAGACATTTTGAGCAAGATGGACAAGCTGTCCAAATTGAAAGGTGAACGAACGAACCAAGGAGATGCCATGGCGCACGGAGTCGTCTTCGATTTCATGCAGCTGATGCTGATGGATATGGTGTATTCATCCGAGTACCAATCCAACAAGTAGGGGTATCAAAAAGGAGGACACCGAGGTCGATACACAGATAGATTAAATAGTTAGATACCAAACCCTCTAGAGAGTTTGTCGATCACCTATCTAGCAGAAACAACACACCATCACATACAATCAGCTATGACATGGTTCCACTAAGTGATCCAGGGTTGCGTGGCTCTCCAGAATCTGGGGACAAATCTCCCCCATCTGGTTCCGTGGTGCTGACGGCTTGCATGACACCCTGTCTCGCCTTTTCTTCCACCCGAATGACCCAGATTTTAAGTCCAACCAGACTAGTGATAAAGATCCCAATGTACATCCAGTAGAAAGACACCATGGACGTTGTCTGAAATCGATCGGCATACAAGCCCAATCCGGATTGGATTTGGAACACCCCCAAGGCAACAGCGATCAGCCCGCTGCTTCGATGCATAAGTTGCCACGTCTCGCGCGGAGATTGGGGAATAGGGATAACGCCAAGGAACTTCTCTTGAGGGAGGTCGGCAGCATTGGATTCCTTTCTCTGGACAGGAGGTCGCAAGAAACCGTTGACAAACTGGAATGTCACGAAACAGAGCAATAAGAGGCCGACCCAATGGTGGGTCTTACTGAAATGAGTTGCTCCGTCCACACCTTTGATCCCAAGCACTACAATGATGACGGCAAGCAAGGTTCCAAAGAACGAGAATACGTTGGCGAACACATGGATGTAAATCCAGGAAGCTGGGACGAGAGTTCGGAACCAAGCGACAGTAACAGCAAAAGGAGTAGCCAAGGCCCACGCCAAAGTTGCCAAGAACCCATGAGTCGCAAATGTTCCGTGATGTGTCCAGACGGATCCACTTGCCGAAATAGTTCCACCGCAACCCTCCAAATCCAACTGGAAGGCACCACGATGTTCATGGTAGGCCAGCTCACGTGATTCCCCAACGGCATACAAGAAAGTAGTCAAACCTGTGTTGATTGGGACTCCATCGTTGGGGTCGGCTACTTTCTTGGTGAACATCAACGTCGTGATGGTAAGGGTAGGGTCTGCCGTGCTGAGGGCACTCGTGATACTGGCATCCTCCAAAATGACGGAGGCATCCGAGATAAGGCCCGACAAATCCTGATCGGTAATGTTGTAGTGAGTTGGATCAATGCCCAAGGAGTCATCCCCGGGAGATGCAATCACACCGGATGATCCAACCATGTTCCCATCCTTGCTGGCTGCAATTGCAAGCCAAGCCTCATCTTCACCTGTGTACTCCAAGGCCAATTGAACCTTGGTACCACCCGACGTCAGCTTGTAGTGGAATGTGATTGCTGGAGTCAACAGAATTTGCCCAGAATCTCCACCACCAAGAAGGTCGCTGCCACACTGACCTGTCACAATAGGAGCGGTACTGGTCGAGGTCGTTCCATCGGAGGTATCAGCATCTTCGCGCGTCACTGTGGAGGAAGATTGCTGTTGAACGGCCGAAAAATCCAAGTACATGACTCCCTTGGCGGTGTGTTTCGCCATCACTTGTCCGGACCCCTCCGCAGGGCCAACGGCCCAGAGAAGGACGTTGGTTCCTTCCCGTCGTAGATTGCCCTGGCCGCTGGACCCACTGAGAGATTTGGTAAAGGAGAGATCAGTCGTCACGGTTCCACTATCACTATCGTGTTGAACCACAAAAGCATTGGAAAAACTGGTATCCTCGCTTGCCGAATAGATATCATCGGTCGTTTGCCCCCCCAAGCGAAAGTGCTGCGCCGCAACCGAAGCATCCGATGAGGTAACCAAACCAACAAGAGCAACGGAGCCGACCATGAACTCATCCGTGGGGAGTGTTGTATAATTGTGGTTGGAATGGTAAACAGCAAAGGCAAGATAGGTTGGAGCTTGGTCGATGCTGTCGGCGTTGTGAATCAAGCGTCCCGAGAAACTATCCGCCATAATGTCGTTCCAATGGAAATACAAATTGTCTTCCAACTCGATCATGTGGTCATAAGTAGATTCGGTCGAAGCAACATAGTTTGCTGTAGCATCCGTAATGGCCACAGAATCGACCGGCTGTAGAAAGTATCGCTGAAAGGCCAACAAGTAAGAAAGGAACAACGATCCGAAGGAATATCCGCTCTTCATGGTTGTAGTTCGTTTGTAGTTTGTCTCCCTATTTTGTTGATTCTTTTCTTTTTCAACGAGGATGATCCAGTCCAAGGGAGTGTGATACAACAGTTCCTGTCGTAGCAAAAACAGAGAAGAAGCAAGAGAAAGGGGTGTCTTGAATCTTGTCAATAGCAACACAACGGCAGCGGTGGTGCGAACGTTCCCTTCAAGGTGGACACTTTGTCTTCTGTCGTATGTCCCAACATCATGTCATGTCTCGAACTGGGTCATTATTTTTGTCGGACGTGTTGTCCGAGAAAGACTTACGATTGGTTCGACCTAACCAACGCATCAAGAAGTTGTGTCAACAACCTCGCTACTAGCTAGCAAGCACTCAAAAAGTATGTAGTTGATCCAATTACAAACTATAAAAAACGTGTATCCAACTGAAACAGTACATAGTGTCTACTGCTGTGCGAGACTTTGAGTATGTACAAAGACGTCAAAGTGAGACAACTGAAGGTCGTCCTTCAAGGTGGAAATATCGTTGACAATCGATTGCAGTTTCTCCTTTTCAAAATGGGTGGGGGAGCTGACAAGAGTATCAATGACAAACTCTCGGCTTCCATCCTTGGCAACGCGTAAGGATGTTGTCATGTCCTCAATGGACATACCCTGAGCAACAGCTTTTTCAGCGACCAATGCGACCATTCCCGGTCTGAACCAATCCAGCGAAAGCAAATGACATGTGTGAGGTTGAGATGAAACAAGCACACATTGTAGAACAAAAGCTGTTTTGACTTACTTATCGGCACCGACACAATGAATTCGCATTCCCATAGCAGATGCCTTGGACTTGCAGCGCTGGTTCAAAGGTGTTGCCTGAATGTCGAGTTCGGAAGTCAACCCGCGACGTTTCAAGGACTTCAAAAACGCCTTGGATTTTTCCGGAGCGACGGACACGTGCATTTGGAAGACAAACTCATCACCAAAGCGAGACATTTTGGAATGCGTCACATTTCCTCCTTCCCGTTCGATATGACGGGACAACTTGGCCACGATGCCAGGACGATCCTTTCCAGCGGCAGAAATATTCACATGAAAGAGAGACTCATCCAACTCGACAGGAGTTGTGTTGAAGGCATCCAAACCTTCTTGCAGCAACGAAAAGGAAGCTCCCGTCACAGCACCTCCCGCCATATCATCCGAGTGGACAATGTCACCTCCACGCATGGCAGACAACACCATCGTCCACAAGAGGGAAACTCCAGCAACAAAGGGAATTCGAAAGTGCATGGGCATGAAAGCAAAATTGAACATGGTGGCAGGCACCCAAATCTTCCACAAGGCGAGCAAATCCTCCTTCATGTTCTGTTGGTATCCCTTCAAGACACGGACAAAGTCAGGGTTCTCCGTGTTCATGACAATCTCCTTGGTCATGTAAAACGCAGGGAAGTACATGAGGGGATGATGGACACATTGATCCAAAAAGGTTTGAGCCGCAAGTTGGAACATTCCCTTGGCGTCGGAGAGTTTCTGTCGCAACGGTTTCGCAGCAAAGGTCGCCGCATGCGGGAACATGCGACCAAAGATGGGGACGTAGAGGGTGTATTGCACACCTCCTAGGTAGACGAAGCCAAAGGCAGCAAAGGCAGCATTCCTCTTCCAGTCCACTTCTTCGCGGCGTTCGACCACCTTTTGGACCAACAAGTCGGAAAAGGACGTTTTACATCCCGACAAAATGACGCCAAAGGCAAAGGGATACGTGGCAGGAATGCTAGACACTTTGGACCAAAGAGAGGGCCTTGCTACAATGGAAGCCATGTTCAACGTTTCAAAAATGCGTGAAAGATCTTTCCGTATTTACAAAATATAATACAACGTTGCTCCACCACCAAGGTTTGGAAGCCACAGAAGAAAAATGTGCCGACGGCGACGTTAGATTTTCTGTCGAAGGCTTTTTCGTAAGGGGTATCCACTCTATCCACCAATCAGAATGAGCACGTTCTCCTACTCCAAATACCTCGCAGGAGGCTCACGAGGTCTCCTCCACCTACCCTCGAAGAGACTATCCCAGTACCTGGGAGAAATGGCTACTGATTCTTGAGTACTAGATTTGTCGTGGAACGAAAAGTAAGTGGTAAATGTTTCTCACCGCACTTCCCTCCTACCGGCCAAGCAAGCGACGAGTACCACACCCCGGTAGACAGCTCTGCTTGCCAATCATCAACCGAGTCCTTGGACGTGCCCAATACTCAACAACAACTTTTGGAACCACCCCCATACAACTATTGCAAAATGGCTGATGTAGAAGAACCCGTCGTAGAGCCCACGTTCGAAGAAGAACCTGAGGCTGAGCCTGAGGCCATCGAGGAGGAGGAGTTTGTTGCCGTCGGTGGAGCCACCGAGGTCAAGCTTTTCGGAAAGTGGTCCTTTGATGATATTGAAATTCGTGATATCTCTCTAGAGGTAAGAAAGAGGCTCTTGTGTGCGGTGCAGTGTTGCATGGCATTGCATTGCTCCGTGCTGTATTGTACTGTAGAACAAACCGTAGAGGATGAAAGCAGGTGTTCTCACATGATTGCTCCCCCACGTTGTGCTTACTAGGACTACATTGCCTGCAAGGGAGACCATGCTGTCTACCTTCCTCACACAGCTGGACGATACCAACAAAAGCGATTCCGCAAGGCTTCCTGCCCTATTGTTGAGCGTCTTGTCTGCTGCTTGATGCGCAAGGGCCGAAACAGCGGAAAGAAGCTCATGGCTGTCCGAATCGTCCAACACACTCTTGAAATTATCCACTTGATGACGGATCAAAACCCCGTCCAAGTGGTTGTAGATGCCATCATCAACTCGGGACCTCGCGAAGACTCCACCCGTGTCGGAGGAGCTGGAGTTGTCCGTCGTCAAGCCGTCGATATGTCGCCTTTCCGCCGAGTCAACTACGCTCTGTACTTGATTGCCACTGGGGCCCGAGAGGCATCTTTCCGCAACTTGAAGACTATGGCTGAATGTTTGGCAGAGGAGCTCATCAACGCTGCAAGAGGATCTTCCAACTCGTACGCTATCAAGAAGAAGGATGAGATTGAACGTGTTTCCAAGTCCAACCGTTAATTTCATCCTCAGCAACTTCTGGTGGTTCTATGCCAGCATCTTTTACCCTTCGTTGGTTGTTGGTTAGGATAGTTGGGGGTTGTGGGATAAAGAAAATAAAACTCGTACATTGGAACCTCTGATTTGTCTCGTAGAATTGTAGCATCCTACCAGTACTGCTGCAGTTGGTGCCACTGGGAGACCAACCTACCGGGTAGAGTGCAAAATGCTGATTCAAACTACAGTCTATTCTTTACTGCTTACCCATCCTCCAGGCTTGCCAACACGAGTTCTCGCGATACTCTTGACTACTTGACCTGGTCAATCGTACACACTTGCTTCCAAACGGGTTATGTTGTGCCTCCCATAGGACTTGGCCCTTCCCAGAGACGTTCGTGACCGACTCTTGTACTACTTCCTGATCTTCTTGACATTCCTCCAAAGTATAGGCTGTAAATAGAACTGCAACAGAATGTTCTCGCAAACTCAAAAACTCGATAGTAGGTTGCCATTCTTTGTATCCCCACACACCTGCATTGAAGGCAATGGACAAGTCGGGGTGGTCTTGCGTCTCGTTGGCTTCGAGCCATTCATGATACACACCACAATGACAAGTAGCTACAGCTGTTTGCAACCGCGTTCTCTGTGGCGCAAGTAGGTTGATGGGTTGCTGATTGACTCCTTGACGTTCTACGAGATCTCGTCCAATCAATCGAAGCTTAACGTGCTGCCAAGTGCAACCTTTCCAAGCTCCGAGCCACTTGACAAAAGGAGTAAATGTATTCTGAATACGTTCCATGGATTCACATTCGACATGATCTACGCCTACCACATCAATCAGTAACGTGGACTTGTTGTGGGTCACAGAGGCAGCATCCTGTCCTCCAAACAATCGCACCATGGCTTCCGCCAGCGTGGCAGACCTCGACAGGGACGCCGTGGCTTGTTTGGCCTTTTGGGTAGACCGTAGAAATGCTTTATAGGGTGTTGGAGGAATAATATCATGAGCGGGTGGCAGCGATTGCTGTCGTTCGGTCCAGGCAGCAAAACGTGCTTGAAATTTGCTGTCGGTCTTTCCCGCCAGGGCTTGGACAACCTTGCGCACCGCATCCGTATCGACTGTAGCTTCTGGTCTAGTGCTTTCTGCAGGAACCGACTTGAATCCGGTGCTTGCGGCAGTAGTATTGTTGGAAGATGGTGCTTGCGTTTCCAAAGTTTCCCAGTCGGCCACGAATCCACCTTGGGCCTCTGCTTCTTTGCGTGCATCAAACACGGCGGCAATGGCCTTCATATCTTGCAATTCCTGAGAAGTATCAGTCGTCAATGGTGGATCCAGAGCAGCAGCAGTGGGTGGATCCGTTTGTGGGGAACAACCAAATTGTGGTTCTTCCATGAAATTGGGTTCCCAAGAGGGCACATTGCGTTCTCCGCGCAAGGTTTGTTGGTATTCTTGATCCAGAAACGAAAGGGCTCGGTCCGCAATGTTTTGAAAATCGAAATCGTTGGTCGGAGCGACACCAGCAGCTTCTGTGGTTACCTCCTCTGTTGCCAATTCTTGATGTTGAGCTCCATCTGTTTCTTCATCCTTATAGAAATCACTATCATCGTCGCTGTCGTCAGGACCTAGCGAAACCATCAAGGAAGAGTACTGAACGTCAGCTAGTGGAGTGTATCCTTCAGCTCTAGCCCAAATATCTTCTGGTTCTTCTACAGCATCGACAGTTGGGTCTTCGTGTTCTTCTTCCACGGCCCCGTCGTTTTCTGGAACCGAGGGTGCCTGGCTTTTGTCGTCGTCCATGGTCCCCATGGCGTGCAGGTGCTTGTTTGGCAGGAGTTGTTCCCTTCCACCCACCTTCCATCCCTGAAAAGGGGCCAGTGTTTGGGGGTATATCCCCTTCATTGCACGGATTGGCCCCTGCGATGCCAGGCATTCGCCGTTATCATATCTTATCCAAATTTGTATATCGTTAATAGTGTCACATAAGAGCTCACTTTATACAGATACATATATAATCATCTGCTACATA